>JAOBBC010045371.1:0-11917 GCA_025388495.1 Curcuma longa
CTCAATTACTGAACAAGAAGAAGAAGTCACCTTGGTCCAGGAATAGGGATTGTACACCAAGCTCGGCAAGCTCCCGTCGTACTCGGCTGTAACAAATTTCAGGGGGCCTGCATAAAGGAGAATTAATTTTAAAAGAAAACTAGTCGATAACAATTTATTATAAGGATTAAAACTTTTCTTTTATAATTTATCAATTGACAGTTTCTTTATTAATCTGTCAACTGACCAAGCATTTTAATATTTCTATAAATTGTATCCCTTATGGGGTAAATCATAAATGAGGAAATTTTATTTCTTTTCAATTTTTCTTTTCTCTACTTCGATTATATTTCTCTAACATGGTATCGAGTCATTACTTCTCTAATTTTTTTCTTCTTCTCACCCTTCTTCTCTCTCTTTCATTATTTTTTTTCGTTGCTTTTATTTTCAATGTCAAATACTCGAAGTAATATCAAATTTGTCTTAAAATTGGGCATATTGGTACCCAACGTCCTAGACGATATGACACAAATTTTATCGGTGGTCCTACAACTTTGAGACAATCGTCCGTGCCTACTCTTTATCCTAAAACAATCTCATCCGTGCCTACTCTTGAAAAACCATTAGAGTTTTCTACTGAATGGTATATTGATTCTAGAGCAACTCATCATGTCACATCAGATTATAATATCTTTACAGAAGTAACACCATACTATGGTTCGGATATGGTGCAAGTAGGCGATAACTCAGGTTTGCAAATTACTAACCTTGAAAACATACATATTCATTTATCTAATCGTACTTTTTGCATGCGCAACATCTTTCACGTCTCATCCATTACTAAAAATTTATTTTTGGTACGTCAATTTTGTCTTGATAATGATGTCATTTTTGAATTTCATCATAATCATTATTTTATAAAATCTAGCAGGACAAATACTATCTTATTTTCTGGAGGAATCAAACATGACCTTTATTATCTTCAAAATTCTTCAATCAAGGCTTTTGTTGGTGAACGTATAAATAAACCAGTTTGGCATGCCCGCCTTAGTCATCTTTCTCTTCGCATTGTTCAGTCGATCATTAATAGGTATGATTTACCTACTTCCTCTACCTCCTCTCCATCTCATTCATGTAGGGCATGTATGGAATCTAAAAGTCATAAACTACCTTTCTCTTCATCTGATCATGTTTCTAATTTTCCACTTGAATTAATTCATTCTGATGTTTGGGGCCCTGCACCTATTTTGTCTAATCATGGCTTTCTTTATTATGTGACTTTTATTGATCATTTTAGCAAATATACTTGGCTCTTTCCTATGAGAAGAAAATCTGATTTATTGGATATATTCTGTAATTTTTAAAAACAAGTTGAAAGATATTGTAATCGTAAAATACTTACTGTTCATTCTGATTGGGGAGACGAATATCAATCTCTCCATCTTCATCTTGTTTCTTGTGGAATTGTTCATCGAGTCTCTTGCCCTCATACTCCAGAACAAAATGGCTCTACTGAGAGAAAACACAAATATATTATTGAAACTACCTTAGCTCTTCTTCATCATGTATCAGTTCTGCGTAAATTTTGGGATGAAGTTGTCTGTACTGTAACATATCTCATAAATCGACTTCCTACCCCATTGCTTAATCATAAGTGTCCTTTAGAAAAACTTTACAATCAAACTCCTGACTACACTTTTCTTCGAATTTTTGGTTGCGCATGTTATTCATGGTTATGCCCCTATTCTAAACACAAACTTGATTCTCGTTCACTACAATGTGTTTTCCTTGGTTATAGTAATTTGCATCATAGGTATCGTTGCTTGCATATACCTACGGGATGGATATACACTTCACGGCATATTACTTTTGACAAGTCTTTAATTCCGTTTTTGACAACTTCTTCAATCTCTCCTCCAGATACGAGTGACACTTTTTTGATGACACCTAACATTGTCGGAGGTGATGGCATCCTAGGTCTTGCTCCGGGGCTCTCTAACAGCAATCCTATATCATCTGAATCACCTCAAGTTGCTACTCCAACCAGAGCAAGACGCACTAACGCTATCAGAGGGGATATTATGTTGGATCATATTCCGTGTCCAATCTTGGAAGCCTCAGCAACAGGTTCATCGTCGAATTCACCTTGTCAGCCCACTTCCTCATTGCCATCAACAAGTGATTCAAATGATAGTGATTCTCATCGTATGCTTCCTTTAAGTGACATCTATGCACATTGTCCACCAATGGCAACCCGATATCCCCTTCCACGAGCTTTTAGTGGTATCTTCAAAATCTATTGAACCGACTTGTTTCTCACAGGCGAACAAGGATCCGACTTGGCGTTGTGTAATGTCTACAGAATTTGATGCACTTCTTCACAATGGAACATGGACTCTAGTTCCGCGCACTCCCTCCATGAATGTTGTGGGTTGTAAATGGGTATTCCGCCTCAAGCATCGAGCTGATGGTTCTCTTGAAAGGTACAAAGCTCGTCTTGTAGCCAAAGGATTTAATGAACAAACATGATACCTTTAGCCCTGTCATCAAAATTACAACTATTAGATTATTATTATCGATAGCTGTTAGTTCTACTTGGCATGTATGACAATTGAATATTTCTAATGCTTTTCTTCATGGTCATCTTCAGCACACTATATTCATGGAGAAACCACCTGGGTTTATCCATTCATAATTTTCATCTCATGTTTGTCAGCTCAAGGAATCCATATATGGTCTTCGACAAGCTCCTCGTGCATGGTTTCATCGATTATCTACTTGGTTACAAGCTCAAGGATTTTCTGGATCAAAAACAGACTCCTCTCTTCTATAAATATAATGATGGATCTATGATATTTTTTCTTATTTATGTGGATGATATTTTATTAACAGGCAATGATCAAAAGGGCATCACAACTATACTTAGTCTTTTCAATCAAGAATTTCCTATTCGAGATTTGGGTAATGCTCATTTTTTTCTTGTATTGAACTCATCCCACATGATGAGGGTTGTCTCCTCTCTCAAAGCAAATACATTACTGGACTTCTTCAGAGAGCTAAAATCGATGGTGCACGTCCGGTCTCCACACCAATTGCTATAAACAATTTATCTGTAACTCCATCATCTTCGACTATGTCTAATCCTCAACTCTATCGAAGTATTATTGGAGCCTTACAATATGTCACTATCACACCACTTGATATTACTTTTGCAGTAAATCGTGCTTGTCAATTTATGCATGTTCCAACTGAACAAAATTGGGATAATTTAAAAAGAATACTTCGTTATCTCAAAGGTACTATTTTACATAGTTTTCTTTTATATCAGCATTCTTCTAGAGACTTACATGATTATAGCGATGCGGATTGGGCAAGCTCTCCTGAAGATAGGCGTTCTACTAGTGGGTATGCAATATTTCTTCGACGAAATCTTATCTCATGGAATTTGAAAAAGCAACTTATAGTATCTCGTTCAAGCACTGAGGCTGAATATAAAGCTATAGCCAATACAACATCTGAAATTATTTGACTTCAATCGCTTCTTTCAGAACTTCATCTTTCATCAAATATTCCACCAAAATTTTGGTGTGATAATATTGGAGCGACATATCTTACAGCAAATCTAGTCTTTCATGCTCGTACAAAATATGTGGAAATTGATTTTCATTTTGTTTGAGAACGTGTGACAACTCGACAGTTAGTTGTCTCTTATATTTCTACAGAAGATCAACTTGCTGATATCTTTACCAAGTCATTATCCAGACAACGTTTCATCAAATTGGCAAGGAAACTCAACGTCAAAAATATCCCGTTGCATTTGTCGAGGGGTAAAGGAGAATTAGTTTAAAAGAAAACTAGTTGATAAAAATTTATTATAGGGATTAAAACTTTTCTTTTATAATTTGTCAATTGACAGTTTCTTTATTAATATGTCAATTGATCAGACATTTTAATATTTCTATAAATTGTATCCCTTACGGGTAAATCATAAATGAGAAAATTTTATTTCTTTCCAACTTTTTTTTTCTCTACTTCTACTTCGATTATATTTCTTTCTACCATGAAACGAGAGTAGTTAATGATAGCAAACAGGAAAATTTCACCCACCGATCACGAATACCAAGGCACTGAAGGCAGAGCACCTGGGGCCGCCGGTGATCCAGAGGAACAGAGGGTCCTCCGCCGGCTTGCTCTCCGACTCGACGAAGTAGTAGAATAACTCGCCACCGTTCTCCCTGTCCACCTCCACGTACCTGCATCAGTGAAAGCTGAGCTTCACGGAGATCACACAACAAACTTAAGCACAGGGCGGCAGCTAGCAACCGGACCCTGTCTCTAAGTAGAAGGGCAACGGGCCTCGGAATCCAGGCAAACGGGTGATCACTGAGGCCGACAGAGCAGAGGAGAAGAAACAGAGGAAGATGAGTGGAAAACACAGGGGAGCGATCGCCAGCATCTTTTTCTTCATGGCTGATTGCATGGTCACAATCCCGGGGAAGAAGAAGTATCAGAATCCTATCGCAGAAATCTGCCTGCGTAATTGTGCTCACAATAATCCTATCCGAACCTGCATGGCGTAGAGTTTTTCTTGACTATTATATTACTATGGTAGAAAAATGCCGTCTGTATTTATCGGATGGCTGCGTATTCATCGCGACATCTGTGCATATCTGAATGCAGGGAATATATCCGAGAATATCGGAGAGCGTACTCAGTCCTGAATGGTGCACGTGTACAAAATATCATCTCCATGTATATATCAGTGAATGATACTTTATTCGGCACATCTCCGGAATATTTTTTTATTATTTTTTAATTTTTTTTAAATTTAAGAGTTAAGATTTAAAATATAATATTTAACAAAATTTACAGTATATTAACAAAATTTAATACTAATTGTTTAGGAGTTGTATAGAATAAATGTATAGCCTATCATTTAATATTTTTCTTTTACAGTTTAGGAGTTGAATTATAATATCAAGTAAAAAAATTTAATTATTTATGAGGTGTACTGATATATCCAATAGAAAAATATTAAATTACAAATAAATAAATAATAAAAAATATCATTTTTATCTCTGAAATAGGTACATATTATATAAATATACTTTGAGAGTTAAGTATTCTCCAAATAGAATCAAAGTATACAAGTCCATCTTGAAGCTTAGACCTCTATACTTAGGTAGCTCCTCCTACACGTCATCAACATCAAAACACATTATTTGGACATATTGACTCATTCCTCTAACATTCATATTATATCAATTATAAAATATAATTTATATTCATAGGGTAGCATCAACAAATCATTACTGTTATAATTCAAATTTATTATATTTAATAATATTTATATTATAATAATTATAAAATTATAACCCTTAGGATTTATCATGTTCTTAATTTCTATGTAAATATGATATTTCAATAGATTTATATATAATATTATAAATCTAACTTAATATTTCTTCTTTATATGGATTTAGAATCGGTCATAGAGTTTATTCGCTATATATTTAATTTATAAATAAAAAAATTAATAATAATAAAATAATATAAATCTTATTTAAATATAAATAAAAATATAATAGGGGTAATATTCGGGATGTATATTCCATATAAGTGGAATGAATATTTTTTTAAAAAAATATTAAAAGACATTGATTTTATTTTATTTTATTTAGAAAAAAAATAATTATTTTAGAAAGTGTGGCCAAAATTGCACATTGTACACACCTTTATTTTTGTTATTATTAAAATAATGTCCTTTTTAAAAGAAAATATGAAAAGAACTCTTATTTTATTTTTCATTCTGAAAAATATTTTATTTTAATATTATTATAATAATATTAATCAAAATTAATATAATATCATATAAAATTACTTATACTAAAATATTTTTTAACTTAATTAAAATCGCACCACTTTAATTTATAAAAAAAATAATTCACCACTATTATAATACTTTTTATCAAAATTATTATACATTTAGTTTTAATTAAAATTGGTACTATTTAAACAAGAACAAGACGTGAAGAGATTGCAATTTGCATATCATCTAATATCCTTTTGATTTTATATCACATTTTGGGGTGTAATTTTTGCATATCAGAAGGTACTGCACCCGATAATAATATAATAAAAAAAACTAAAAATTATATAAATTATATTAGAAGGTACCGCGCACTCGATATGCCAATCTCCAATCTTCCATAGTAGAAGAATTCAAAGACTTTATTCATTATTTTGTCCACGAGAAGAGTACCACCAAATCATGATGATCACTAGAAATGAAAAAACCTTGCAATGACCAAAATGTTCTCTAACAAAGTGGCAAATAATGTTCATATTAATTTGATCACCTGTAAACCAAAGCACTATATATATCCTCTTTGCAGTCCCCAAGGGTGCAGCCAAGTTGGTACGTGAATGATAGAGTTGCATCAACAAGTAAGGATTCGAGTCATGGCTGTGGCAAATAACCCTCCCATATAGGAGGTCACTCGATACCTGATTTACCTCCCTTCATCTAACCTTGGGATCGACAATGAGGGGCGCTTGGCATGAGCGTTATCACATTGTTACATCAACGATCGATATCCTTTATCCAAAAGCCTTAGATGATACTTGATATTACTTTTGAGGTATATTGCATACGATAAGTGAAGATTACACCTTACCCATTTTTTAATTGCCCCCTTCAACAATATTTACATGACTCATGAGGCATTTAACTTCAAGCTCCATTCATTTGTGTTCTAGTTATTTATATCGCAAGGTCTTTAAATGATTGAAACAACATGAAAAGCATACCTTTTTTGACATTGAGTGTCTTCCTTACAATGTGAGGCATCTAACTTCAAGCTCCATTCATTTGTGTTCTGGTTTTTTATATCGTAAGGTCTTTAAATGATTGAAACAATAAGAAAATCATACCTTTTTGGCATTGAGTGCATTCCTTACAATGCTATTGTTAGCCCAATAGTAAGCCAGACTATAAACATAACACTTTGATTAGCAAGCATGATCAATTTACCTGGCTTAATAAAATTAGAAATTCATTCATCAAATGGAGTTGAGTTCTTACTCAACAACTCAGATCGGGAAATGGTGGAGGATGAAGAATGTTTTGGTTCTCCTTCAAAATTCGTTTACCAAATGTTGTGCTCACAAGACTATGCAACGGTTTCAATCGACACTCAAGACAATACATTTCTAAAATATGTACCTCATTAATTTGGATTGTTTACTTAAAAAGATTTATGTAAATATAAGTATAGATTATTAGGATTGTTTACTTTCAATTTTAGAGGATATTTGGATGTTAGATCTATTGATAAATATCATAGTCGTTTGACTTGTAGTAGGTTCAAATCAAACTCAAACTAAATTCACATTGGTGGTTTGTAACAGAACTAGTAGTGAATCAAGTTGAGCTGATTCCTTTGACTAGGTGTTGACTTGTTCGATTTCTGTGAATACATTGTTTATGTACATTCACTACATTGCTTGACTTGTTCAATTTCCTCAACCTTGTTGCCCTTGTTTAGTGTTGTTAGAAGTTCAGTTATGTATTTCATTGTTTGTGTTATTGTTTATCTATTGTCAAGTTATTATATATTCGTGTTGTTGTTTATATTAACTCACATTGGTAAATGAGTTAAGATACATCTGGCATGAATTGTGAAGTGGTGTGATGTAAGATTGTCGTAGGAGGAGTCAAATTTCAATGAGCCATAATTTTTGACTCGGGTATTAAAACGAGACACAATCGATTTCTAATAGGAGCTCTTTCAGATACCTATATTCGTTACTAGTTTTACTTGTAACCAACCATTTTTGGGTCCATCAGAAGTCGTTTAGTGCATTTTTAGAGGCTCTGAATATATTTTTTACTATTTATAGTAATTTTATTTTAGGATTTGAGGGTATTTGACGTTTGCAAGCTAGGGTTTTATTTAAGGTTTATTTATGTTTAGTTGTTTTTAGGGGACTTTTGATTATTGAATAAAATTTTTTTTGGCAAAAATCTAAAGACGGCTGTGATTTCTCTATTTGTCAATATCTCATCTTGTCTTCTCCATAATTCCTCTCTCTCTTTAGTCCATAGGATAATTGCTATTTTGTCTAGTGTTAGTTGGTATCAGAGCTCATCAGATCCAATGGAATGTCGTTGTGGTCGTGGTCGTTGTCTGATGCAAAATCCGAAGATTTTTATTACTAATTTTGATAAGTTTTATTTTTAGAAAGTTTTAGAGTTTTTAGTATTTAGAGTAGTTTTGACATTTTTTATTTGTTATATTTGAGGATTTTAAGTCCGTTTAAGATTTTTAGGATTTCAAGTCTGTTAAAAAAAATTTCTATGATTTTAAGTTCATTTAGGATTTTTAGGATTTTGAGTATGTTAAGAAATTTTTTCTTTTTATTAGGAATTTTTTAAGGATTTGGGTCTATATAAACATCTTATGAGTTATGTTTAAGGAACAAGAAGTTTTCATTTAAAAATATTTTTAACAGTGTCGCTTATTTTTCTATCTCTTGGTATCCTTTTGAATCAACAGATTTTAGAAGATTGATTTCCGACGATCACAGTCGATCAACGGAAACAATATTGCTCGCAGGATAATTGTTATCACGTCCGGTGTCAGTTGATATCAGAACTCTTAAATCTGATGGATTGTCGTCGTGGTTGTAACAGGCAAATTCTGGCTAAAGATGTCTCACACTGTGATCATAGCACCCAAAATGAGATTCTTGATCTACAGAGAAAAGTTGCAAAGTTATCTCAGCTCTAACAGTGCAAGATCATAAGTTCTTTTATCCTAATTCTTCCACTTTTAAAAATTCCTATCACAATCGCAAAAGCTATGGTCAAAAGAAGCGATATGAAAATATTGGATTTCTAGTTAATCTTCTCGAATTTTCTGGGACTGAGGAATTTCTTGATTAGCTTAACAAAGTGGGAAGAATTTTTATTATGAGGAAGTGTCAAATCGTGTAAAATCAAATTGGTAGTCATCAAACTCATCGAACGAGCATCAACATGGTGGGAGCAATTGTAATGCTCATGAGACAAACAGGGCAAAGTTAAGATCACAAATTAGGAGAAGATGAAGAAGAAGAAGAAAGATTACTTTCTTCCATTTGAATACACTCAATCTCTATCTCAATGACTTCATACATTAAGGCAAGATGCAAGTTCCAATGTGTTCTAGTTGCTGAAAAGTCACAAAATTGAAAGCCAATGATTAGGGGAGAACAAAATTATTGGTCAACTTACCCTCAAGATTTGTATTCAATCAGATTGTCCTCACAGGGCAACAATATATTGATCAGCAAAGATGACGAAGACGACAACAAGATCGAAATATTTGGTGATTCAGTTTATGACAATGCTGATGAATAGGAAATAGACCTAGATGAAGTATTGATCGAAGACCAGAAATCCACTTTTTTCGATGGCAATTAACAACTTGGTTTATCTATCGATGAAGTCCTTGTCTCTATCGTCTCACCTTGTATTGACTTGACACCCCAATTTATTCATCATGACGAAGATGAGACCGAGTCAATTGGTGAGCCGATATACAATGAGAATGAAGTTGTCAATGAAATAGTCGGTGATTCAATTCTTTGTCTCGACCCCAATGTTAGTGGGTGCTCAATCAATTCCTTGTCAATGATTCTTGATGCGTCGACGCTTACACTACATAGGAGGCTTCTCCTTCAAAGAAAATACCAAGCCTTGTCCAAAATTTTGTTGACCATTTAAATGATTTAACTTTAACAGACATGATGCTGCATCAAACAAATTTATCCAAGGACATGAAAAATACAAATACTTCGGTTGTATCAGAAGAACATGAGCAATTACAATTTGAGGTTTCAACTAATGGAACCAAAGAAATAGAAGATGATTGTGATTTGAATGAGGACATTTTTGTGGACCAAGAAAATCAAGGGAAGTCAACTATCACGCCAATAATATCCCCCTCTTTAGTAGATATGTCTTGCCAATCTTTTTTCTTAAATTATATGTCAACTAATTTGTCAATTTCAATTACAGTGGCTATTCTAATTTCTTTTTTGACCTCCTACAAAAGGATCTTGGAAAGTAAAGCTCTAAGCCTTAATCGTTGGGTTGCTTGGGAGGTGGGCAACGACTCGTCGGATCTGCTACCTAGGACTGACTCTAGTAATCTTGGAGAAGGCGGTGGCGACAAAGACGGTGGTGAGTGTTCTGGTTGCATGCACGATGGCGATGCCCGTTGTGCATTACCATATGCGGAGTTCAGGCTGGTGGTTGCAGGTCGTTGCAGTGATTAAGCAGCTTAAAGAGCAAACCGCTTCGCCTATTTGGAAGCTGCAACAAATAGCGGATGCGATGACAATAGAGATGACAGTGGATTCTACTGATTTGATGTCAAAAGATGTTCCTCCTGGACAACCACCTAACACCGCTTTAAACTCAAGGACGAGTTTTTTCAATTTGGGGCGACTGATGTAGGAGGATCCAAAGATTTTTATAACTAATTTTGATCATTTTTATTTTTAATAATTTTTAAAATTTTTGGTATTTAGAATAGTTTTGAAAATTCCTATTTTTTATATTTGAGTCCGTTTAGGATTTTTAGGATTTCGAGTTTGTTATGATTTTTTTCTTAGGATTTTAAGTCCATTTAGGATTTTTTGGATTTTGAGTGTGTTAAACAAAAATCTTTTTATTAGGATTTTTTCTTAGGGTTTGAGTCTATATAATATCTTATGAGTTAATGTTTAAGGAATAAAAAAATTTTATTTAATAATATTTTTGACAGTGTCGTTTATTTTCCTATCTCCTACTATTCTTTTGAATCAAAAGATTTTAGAAGATTGATTTCCAACAATCGTAGTTGATCAACAAAATCAATATTGTCCACAGGACAAGCCCGACATCACTGTCGCAACAGATAGGTTCCAATTGAGGAAGCCGAACATTGAGGATGTAGCATTCAGGATGTGATGATGAGTGAGAACTTACAGAGGTAAGTTGCAAAATTAACCCAACGTCTAACGATGCGGAATTTAAAAATCATGAGATCTAAGATCATGAATCTGAGTCTACTTTTGAGAACTCATATCACCATCGTGCTACATATCGAGAACGCCATGGTAGAGAGGAGCCTTATGGATACATCGGATTTTAGTTGATCTGCCTGAATTTTCTAATACGTTGCAAGCAAAGGGCTTCGTTGATTGGATCAACAACGTGGAGCAAATTTTTTAATATAAAGAAGTTCCAAATTAGATGAAAGTGAAGTTGATTGCCATCAAACTCAAGGATCGAGCATCGGCATGGTGGGAACAATTGAGATGTTCACAAGATCGACAAGGCAAGACCAAAATAACTAACTGGGAGAAGATAAAGAAAAAGATGATTGGTCACTTCCTTTCGGCTACACCCAAGTTTTGTTTCAATGACTTCACACATTGAGGCAAGTTGCGAAATCGGTCGATGATTATACAAAGGAGTTCTGCTTGTTGATTGCCAAGAATGACTTATTTGAGACAGAGGAGTAGATGGTGGTACGATATTTAGGAGGGTTGCACTAGCAATTGCAAGATGTCCTGAGTCTTCATTCGTTGTGAACTTTTTCAAAAGCCTATTAGCGTGCACTAGCTGTTGAAAACAGTAGAATCAAAAACTAATTATTAGAGACGACCAAAATAGTTGGCCAGTTCGCCCTCAGGATTCACGTCTTTTATAGCAACAGCCACCACAGGTTAATTCTAAGACAAACAAATATAGGAAACATTCTCCTGTTAATCAAAAAGGAAAAAATTTATTTGTCAAGGAAGATATGGAACATGAGATGGAGACAATTGTCCCCGGGGCAATGGTGCAACGGTAGGACATCCGGGTTGTGACCTAGGGACCCGCGGTTCGATCCCCAGCTACGGC
>JAOBBC010045571.1:0-11909 GCA_025388495.1 Curcuma longa
ACTAGTGGACGGGCGCCTCCCGTACATAGGCCTTGGACGTACTAACCCTGGGGGGTTAGGAACCAAGTAAATCCGCGTGTCCCTGTGCTTGTGTTATTTAATATTTCCGCTGCTTAGTTTTTACAGTTAACGAACGATTTCGAAAAAGCGACACGCGCTATTCACCCCCCCTCTAGCGCGTACACGATCCTACACACATCCACTACACAAATCGATACAGACTCAGTCAGGGACGGATCCAGAAATTAGAGGTGGACTGTGCTGACTTTAGGTATGGAAAGGGTGAGTATACAATGAACAAAAAAAAACCCATTGTAGACTACAAATATATGTAATTTTTTTAAAATTAGATTAGAGCCCAAAATAGCCTAACCTTGGATTCATCTTATATTATGTAATCTTCATGAGAGAGGCTCGAACTCAAGCTAACTGAGACTTATGCGCTAGCCAACTGTGCAACCTCCCCATTCAAAAATATTCAAAATAAGTTAATGATAAATTATTATAAAACTCATAGGGCTGGGCTACAGTCCAGGTAGCCCCTACTTAAATCCGTCTCTGGACTCAGCAGAGGTAGTTGGATGCTCATTTTGTATTGTAAAGCAAAAAGCTATTGAATTCCTTACCCGCTAGAATAAATATTCAGTGACATTAAATAATGAATTTGTTGCTATTCTAAAAAGGCAAGGATTATCTTATCCAACTAGGCACCCTACAAGACGTCCTCCTCTTGAAGATTCATTGACCAATCTGATGAGAAGAGGATGCGACAGAAGTTGCTATGACCTTAGGGACACTTCTAAAGATACACCTACATGGGTAGTAATGGTCCCAAGTACGAAGAGAACTAGAAGACAAATAAAGGAGGTTGAGGGGGGAAAAATTCTCAAAAGCAAGGGTAAAATTTTGAAATGCAAGAATACAATACTATATTAGTCACCAACAAGATTGATAAAGAAGAGGAGGCCGAAAGAATATAAAGAAGGGACAAGATACTCAACACAATGAGGTTGGATGCTATTAAAGTAAATAGAGAATTATGTATTAATTCTTAAATATTAATTGCAATCCCATTGATATGAGTTTCCTTTGTCGGTGTTAAATACATTGAGTTGTTCTTATTAGCAGTATCTTAAAGGCAAATTTGAAAAAACCAAAAAAGAATAAATGAGAAGTAGATGTGACTTACCTCATATCAGTACTTCAGAAGTTGAGATGACCTATTTCTGATTTTGTATGGGAGGAAAGGTACTGAACATTGACAAGAAATGTGTTCCTTTCATGGGTCTTAGGGATTATATTTATAGATGGGGAAGTAATGGATGTTTACATGTCAATACTTTTCAGAGAAACTATAGGACCGAGTTAGGGCGCTAGAGGGGGTCAATAGCACTTTATCACTTTTTCACTTGTTCAATAAATCATACATAAAATAGAGTGCGTAAATAAAAACTGCAACAGAAAATAAGAGATGAGTATGCTTTTATTTACTTGGTTCACAGCCACATGTTATTCGTCCAAGGCTCATGATCTTTGATCGTTTCTGATAGACAATCTACCATAAAAAATTTTCTCTTACGAGAAGGAGTTTATTGCTTTACAAAATATGTTAGGAACGGTAAATCCTTACCGTCCTAAAATATTAAATACAAAAGAAACAATGTAAAGGTTATAGACTTAGAAGATGAGAACTGAAGTGTAGATATCGGTGCAGCTTCTCGGCATTACGATGACGTACTAGAGTGGCTGTTTACGGGCAGAAAGTCATCGTAGTAGTGTATTAAATTGATGTTAGGGTTTTCCCTTGCAGCTGTTTATAAAGGCTGATTTGGGCGCCTAGAAGTCCTTTCGGGCACCTCCACGTCATCCCGTCGATCCGCTTTTGATGCTGACTTAGCATCTTTCGGGCGCTTGGATGCTACTGTGGAGGTTGCCGGGTCAACGTTGACTTAGTAACGCCTTATCCTTATCCGAGCGCCTAGAGGTTGAGGTGTCCAGACCATTGGGACTCTACCATTTCATCCGCCTTGTTGGCCCGTTTGGCTGATATTCGGGCACCTGGATCTCTTCCGGGCGTCTAGACCGTCTGACCACCTAGATCCCGATAAGAGCGCCTGGAACATAAAGTTTCAGTCCCTCCTTTCTTGCATCACAAGTTAGTCCAGAAATAAAATATAAATAGGAAAGTAACAGTTTTGACAAACTGTTTGGTTTTGACTTTAGGTTTCCAACGAAATCTTAGGTCAGATTGACGCCTATTGTTCCGCTTCCCTAGAACGCGTTCTCACCCACTCAATTTGGGAGAAGTTACCTTTTTAAAACCTAGTTCTCCAAACTCGTTGGACTTTTGCTCAGCCTTGATCCTCGACCCCCAGGACATCTACTGCTAGACGTCTGGTCTTCTAAACCCGCCTAGACTTTCTTGCCTGGTATTCTGATTTGCCAAAAGTTCCTGCCTAGTCCTCCTGACCAGGACTTCCTTGCCAGTTCTCCAAACCAGATCTTCCTTGCCCAACCCCCTTAACCAGGACTTCCTTGCCTATTCCTCTAAATCAGGTTTTCCTTGCCTAGCCGCAACTAGGGCATCCTTTGCCTAGCCTCAACTAGGACTTCCCTATGCTACCTGCACACTTAGTTCAGCTTGTTAGTCTACTTCACAGACTTAACTTGAACCCTTTGTCATTATCAAATTCAGGTTCGATCATCTGATGCTCCCTGCACCAACAATCTCTCTTTTTTTTATTATGAAAAGTTAGGCTCCAAGTTAAGTATAAATTACTTTAACAATAAAATAATTCATTATGAATTTCCAAGTCAACAATAAAATTCTCAATTTAAAAAATGTGACTTCCCCTTAACTTAAGATTCTCCTCTTGAAATTAAGATCTACTTAGAGAAAATTAAAGAAATATTTTTCTCTCTCCCCCTGAACTTGACATGGTTCTTGTTACTTTGTTACTTTGTCAATTTGTTTAAGAATCATCTAAGTCATCCTTAAGCTTTTTGAAAAAACTTTGTAAAAGCTTTTCTTAAAAGAAAGATTGTGAAATTTTGAAAATTTTCTAAGTTTATTTTAAAATATTTTATAAATTTTATATTAAAATTTTGAAATTTTACTTTAACTTGACCGTACTCTTCCCCTTTGACATATTCAAAATAAATACTTAATAAACTTGAGAGTTATTGAAAATTTCTTAAGGGTTTTGAAAAAGTCTTGAAAAAAACCCATACATATAATTTCAATCACGCTAAAAGTTGGGGTTGAGTCCAAGCATGTCATTTATATATTCTATATAAAAATACTTAGATAAAAAATATTATTCTTTTAGGCACATGCCTAACTTATTGGTGTTCACTAACTATCAGAAGATAGTAGTTTGACTAAGTTAGTCAAGTTTAAGTGTATCATTTCAGTTAGTCCTTTACTAAACAAGAACACTTAACTTCATCCATGTTTGTTATTTTTAGCCCATATTTATTTTGATGCACGAACATAAGCATCGAAAACTCAAGCTTTTACCCTATGCATTTCACACCGTTTTAGATTTTATAATACACAAGCAATTTATATCTAGTATGTTTTATGAGATGTGGTTAACCTAAATCTATAGGTGTTTGATCTCTACTGGGAGTGCCTAGGTTAAGTCCAAATTTTGTCTTTAACTTTGAAATCAAAAGAAATTTGAAATTATCTTTTTGAAACTAAGTTTTTTTTTAAAAAAAATTGATGTGTAAATAATTTTAAAAATATTTTGAAAAATATAAGTAATAGTAGATGAGAAATCATGAGTTTTGAAAAAAGATTATGATAAAAAAATAATTTAAAAATTTATTCCTAATTGAGAGAAAAAAGTGCAATAAGTCAATGAACTAAATAATAAATGAGTCAAAGTCAATATTGTATAACTAAAGTCAAAATACAACTAAAAAAACTAAAACTAGTGGGGTCTACTGGGGTGGTGGATGAGGGTGACCCATGCTCCAAGATCTGAGCATGTCCATCATCTCAGTATGCCTAGCTCTATCATCCTCCTGTAGACTCTCATACTGACTGATCACTGTCTACTGCAGACTAGTGACTGACTACTCAAGTCTGATCACTCTATGCTCTAGAGTGATAGGAGATGGACGTGGAGGGATTTGAAGAAGATCAGCTAGGTCGATGTCGTCCTCCTCATCCTCGGCTGCCTGTTGTGGTTGAGGCTGGTTCCCCGTATCCAGGACAAGATCTCGTCCTTATCTATATGGACCCCAACTAAGGAGAAGTTCCTAATACCTAACATGTCAAACTCACTAGCTGGTTTGATCGCACCTAAGGTGATGTCAAACCCAAAGGATGCTAGGAGTGAGGTCAAAATGTGGCAGTAGGGCATATGAACATCCTGCTAATGGTGACACTAGATGAAAAGATGATGGTATGAAATATATGCAAACTAATAATTATGTCTAATCTATGATATAGTGCATATAAAAGAAATATATAAAATGGTCACATCATCACGATATCTCTAGTAGTGAGGGGCAGAATGCAAGTCACTAAGACTCTGTACAAAATATAATCTTGTACTCTCAGTCTGACTGATGGAAACTGAGTCACTATAGAGATACACTCCTCTCTAAAAAAGTATGAATGCATGAACGTAAGAAAAATATCCTACATAAATATCTAGAATGCAGGGGTACAAATATAAATGATGCAAATTTAATCCTAAGCTCCTTAGTGGAGAATTTAGGATCTATGTTGGGGGTACTAAAAGTCCTAACCTCAGTGGTCTTCCTCTTAATCCTAATGTATAAATTAAGATTTTAACTAAAGAAAGTAACTTAATTGAATTTAGGATTAGTTTAGGGGGCTTACCTAGGCATATTGGATGGAACACTAAAGAAATGAAGACCTATAAACGCTTGATGGCCACATAGGAAGCCTTTTCGTAAATTGAAAGGAAATAATGGGTGGTTGGAAACTTAGGTCTTGGGCGCCTATATAAACGTGATCTAGGCGCTTAGATTCTAATCGGGGCGCCTGGATTTCGTACAGTGCGGGGTGCTTGGAATTTTTTTTCTAGGTGTCTAGATTCCTAAAATCGGGGGCGCCAGCACGAAACTATGGACGATGTTCGGGAAGTGGTTCAGGGTACTTGAATTTATATCCGAGCGTGTGGATTACGTTAGGCTGAGCTTACACGTTTGAAATTAAATTTTGATTGAGTTTTAATTAATTTATTAACTTAAAATTAATTAATTTAAGTTAAAAATTAATTAAGTTAAATTAAAATTAATTAGTTAAGTTAAAAATTAATTAAGTTAAGTTAAAATTAATTGGTTAAGTTAAAAATTAATTAAGTTAAAAATTAATTAGTTAAGTTAAAAATTAATTAAGTTAAAAATTTATTGGTTAAGTTAAAAATTAATTAGTTAAGTTAATGTTCCTAGTTACATCTCACTCATTGCTAGATTATCAAATAGTTATTCCTATGGATTGTGTGAGATGATTTTTTAATTTTTATCTTAATTAATTAGAATGTGATTTTCTAAGACTTGATTAACCTCGAGTTAGATTCAAGTTTAACCATCAACTAATTAAGTATACATTTCAAGAATTAGCTTCCAGACAGTAGCGAGATATAGGGGTCTTCTTGGGTATCGAAACAACGACCACATTCTAAAACAAAGCTAGTTTGAGAAATTATACACTTAGTTAATCTAAGGAAAGAATTCTGGTCTAACTAGTTTAGGATTTGGCGAGGTAGCTTCGGTTAGTTCTACTTAACTAAGTAAATCAAATAGGGTACTCCTTACCCCACTTGACTACCTAAACTGGGTTTCTTTAGCGTACTATTATTTCACCCCACTTGATACTAGGTTGGGCAAGTATTAATAAAACCTATGCTCTTAACTAATCGAGGTTCAATCTAAGTTCAAAAATAATAATAATAAATTAAAAATGAAATCAAGCAAGTCTTATCTAACTAAAATAGTTTTGGACCCCCTTAGATCATGATCCCTGTTGGGTCTGATCAGATAGTGTATTTAATCCTTGGGAACCCAGTATTGGTTCAATCCAACTTGACCGATCAGGCTGGACTTAGAAACTCATGCTTGGACTCGAGGTTTCTTGGTTTGATTTACCAGATAAATAAGATTTATATCTGACTTTGTGTCTAAGTCCAGATCTGTTGTACACAACTCTTTGATTTTCAAGCATCATGTTAAGATACTTGGAGCCCGCAGTAAACTTTTTCAACGACCTTTTCATATCGTCAACTTGAAGTTTTAGTTTGGAATTTTCTTTCTCAAGTTGGACTTGAGTTGAAAGTTGATGTTAATTTTCTCCTTGAGGAGTGTTACCTCCTTTTGAAGAGAGTTAACTTGGATACTGGACTTTGCCAGTTTTTTAGTCAAGTAATATATTATAGAATACAATTTATCTATTAAGCTATTGCTTACATTGCTATTTGGACCATCTGAACTGGATACAGATCCGTGACTTGATTCTGATTTAACTTCTGACTCTGTGTCTGGTTTAGTCTCGGTCTCAACAATTTTCTCTCTTACTGGGAGAGCTAGGAAGCTTGTGTTTGCTTCATCCTCTGAGTCTTCTAAGGAAGACTCATCCTAGGTGGCTTTTAGTGCCTTCTTCTTCGTTTTGTGCTTCATCTTTTGATTAGGGCATTCAACCTTGAAATGCCCCTTTTCGTTGCAACCGTAACAGATGATTTCAGCCTTTTTGGTTGGTGGGTGTTTTGTTGGATCTAGCCTTTTGGATCACCTTCTTTATTTTAGATTTTTGGATTCCACGTTTCTTCTTGAACATCTTTCGAACTAGATTGACTAGTTTGGTAGCAACCTCATAGTTGCTTTCAGAACCCGATTAGTCTTTGGATTCTTCCTCAGTTCGACATCTTGTCTTCCGTTCCTTGGTTTGACCTACAAAAAGAGTAATCCCTTTCTCGATTGGATTGACATTAGTCTGTTCGTGCAGTTTAAATTCAAAAAAGAGTTCGTCTAACTTAATTTTACAAAGGTCCTTAGAGACCTTATACGCATCAACCATTAATGCCTACAAGGTGTTCCTAGAAAACACTTTCAAAGCGTATCTGATGACATCTCAGTTCTTCACAAATTGTCCTATGGCATGGAGTCCATAGAGCATATCATGAATCCGTGCGTGTAGCTCATTCTGATATTGTAGAGTTTGTTCAGAAGAAGGTTGCGTTTGCTCACTTTAGTATTTGAGGTTCTCTCATGCAACTCAATGAACTTGTCTCATAAGTCTTTTACACTTATGAAGGGACCAACCCGGTTGAGCTCCTCCTTTGTGAGGCTGCATTGGAGGGTCTGGATTGCCTTAGCGTCAGCCTCAATCTTTCATTTTGTCACGGGATTCCATTGCCCACAAGGCTGTGGGATGCTATCGTCGTTTGTTAGAAATGTGAACCCAGTCTGGATCACAATCCACATCTCCACCTATGTTTTAAGGTGGTAATCCATCTTCCCCTTCCAGTAGATGAAGTCTTCTCCTGAAAATAGTGGGGGTCTGGTGGTGTTATAACCTTTTTCATGAGTCATTTATCTTGCATAAAAATACAAATGAAAGAATGCCACAAGACTTGGTCTTGGATTAGCAATGCGAGAAAAATAAAACACAAAAAATAGAGCACAAAAAATCGAATAAGCTTGATTAGTGGTTGTACTAAATTCGAGCACCCCTCGCTCTGATACCAATTATAAGACTGAGTTAGAGCGCTAGAAGGGGGAGGGGGTGAATAGCGCTTTATTGCATTTTTCACTTGTTCAATAAATCATATGTAAAATAGAGTGCGTAAATAAAAACTATAGCAGAAAATAAGAAATGAGTACATTTTATTTACTTGGTTCACAACTACAGGCTGCTATTCTAAGACCCACGATCCTTGATCATTTTCGATGCACAATCCACTATAAAAACTCCTCTCTTATGAGAAGGAGTTTGTCACTTTATAAAATATGTTAGGAACGATAAATCCTTGCCATCTTAAAATGTTAAGTACAAAAATAACAATATAAAGGTTACTGACTTAGAAGATGAGAAATGAAGTGCAGATGTTAGTGTAGCTCCTCGACATTACGACGACGTATTAGATTGGCTGTTTGCGCACAGAAATTCATCGTAGTAGCGTATTAAATTGATGTTAGGGTTTCCCCTCGCAACTGCTTCTAAAGGCTAATCTGAGCACCTGTAAGTTCTTCCGGGCACCTCCAAGTCATCTCATCGATCCGCTTCTGAGACTGACTTGACATCTTCCGTGCGCCTATATCCCTTTCAAGTGCTTGGATGCTAATGTAGAGATTGTCGTATCAACTTTGACTCTGTAATGCCTTATCCTTATCCGAATGCCTAATTGGAGGATGAGGTGTCCTGACCATTAAGACTCCACCACCTCATCTGCCTCACTGGCCCATTCGGTTGACGTCCCAACCCCTGTATCCCTTCCGGATGCTTGGACCGTCCGATTGCCTAGATCCAGATAAGGGTGCTCAGAACACAAAGTTTCAATCCCTCCTTTTCTACATCACAAGCTAGTCTAGAAACAAAGTATGAACAGAAAAGTAACAGTTTTGGCAAGTTGTTTGATCTTGTCTAATCCTCTAGAATAGAACTTTTTTTGTTTAGCTGCAACTAGGATTTTTGTATGCTACCTGCACACTCAATTCAGCTCATTAGTCCACTTCTCAAATTTAACTTGAACCCTTTGCCATTATTAACTCAGATTCGATCATCTAGTGCTCCATGCACCAACAGATTCTACATCTGAATTGTCTCCAACTGTCTAGGAGTGCTTTCGAGGATATGATGATGGAGAGAGAGGCACTTGACAATCACATGAAGAAGACTCTCTCCGTTACTCAGACTATTCCACTATCGACGTGACTTCTACTTCTAAATCGCCTTCAACCACTAGGACCTTAGGGGAGTCCATTCCTTTATTTTCTTTTTTTGTACTCTTCTTTATCTTTGCGCATGCATGTTTGTTTTACTTTGTTTGTCTTGGTTGCTTTGTTTTTCATTCATGCATTTTGTTTGGTCTTGTTTACATGTTATTTGAGTGTGTCTAGATCTTCCTATATGTTCTCTTGTAATGATTTGAAAATCATAAAAGCTTGTTAAGTTTGATTGTCGAGTTTTTGGATTCATTAGCATGATTGAGTACTAGTCATTAGTATGGTGATGGATTTTTACCTTGATAGATTGAGCTTGATAGTTTTTATTTACCTAGTGAGGATTATAGTCATGCCTATTCTTTATCCTCTTTTTTGTAGGCTTTGCACTCATAATATTTGACACTCTAGAACTTGCTTTGTTTCTTTTCGAAATTATAGTATCATAGCTTACATAAATGTGATGAAGGCAATCCTTTTTGTTTAGCTTTTGATTTCTCCCCTTACTCTACTATTGTTGCTAGTGAACATTCCATCTGATACTTTCATGGTTCATTTTATTTCTCCTATCATATTGCTTCATTGCCATTATATTTTCATTGCCATATCTTTATTGGTTTGTTCCTGCCCCTAGCATGTGATGAGAGCATTAGGTAATTGCATGATGAGTTATACTTTCTTTGTTACATTTTCATTGGTTTATTTTTTTGCCTCCCATTATTGTGAGTTTCGGTTGATATCATGATGTGTTATATTGTCCGAGACGGATAAATTTTAAATGTGGAGGAAATAGATATGCGTGGAAAGAATGCTTGTAAAAAAAAGTCTCTCTATGTACTCAAAGGAGAAAGAAAAAATAATAAAAAGAGAAAGAGAAAAAAAAGAAAAATTTCCCAAGCATGTTGTGATTGAATAACAAGAAAGAAATATTTTCATAGATGGTCTCCACATTGCCTATGTAGTAGCGATAAGTTTTGAAAAAAATTAATGTATATTCATTTGGCATTGTTATTGGGAGACTCTCCCAAATTGAGATGTTTTATGAGATATGTGTTTTGGAGATGTTATAGATGGTTTGTTATGTAACATGTTGAGAATGTACAAGAGGAATGGAGTGTTGGAAGTTTGGGTGAGTTTCTGTGTGTATGATTTGATTATATTCATCATGTTGGTTACTCTAATGCTCTCATGTTCTCTTTAGTTCTCTTCTTGATCTTATCTTGTTTGTTTTTTTTGTTCTTGTTACTCTATTATATCTATAAATAAGTCCTTCTGATTTATGCATGTCTATGCTTATAGTGGTGCAGAAGTAAATAATAAGCAAACCTATGGTATTGTAATTTGTTGATGAGCAACGTTGAGTGTAAGCTCTTTATTCACGATTATTTTTTAGAGCAAGAGCATAATTATTTATTCATGATTATTATGCTTAGTTTATTCAGGTTGATTGAAATCACCATACTTATTGATTTGTGTAGGAATTGTACTCATGAATGTTGTGATTCTTGAAAATTTGATGTTCTTAAGTAATTTATTTTTACTATCTTCGAAGTATTGTTAGGGAATTATATAAGAGATAAGTTTTTGATTGTTTTCTAGATTTGTTTACTTGCCCGGGATGTGTAAGAATAAGTGTGGGAGAATTTGATAACTAGCATTTTGACATATTCTTTTGTGCTCATACTTAGCATTCTTAATCCTCTCGTATGCTTAAAAGTTGATTTATTTCATGCTTTACGAGTTTGGATTCATTTCGAACCTTGATGCAATTCTTCCTATGTTTATGGTATTAATTCTTAAAATGTGAACTTGATTTTGTAGGGGCTTAAGAGGAACCATGGACTCGATTGATTGAACTAATTTTAGCCTAAGGAATTCATCAAGAGGAGACTTGGTTCAATTGGAATAGTTCACAGTCAAATTAAGTTTGGGTCAAATGAGAGCTTGGTTCATCCAATCCAACCAAATGAAGATGGTTCACCTCCAAATGGACCCAATCTTCCATCCAAGAAAGAAAAGCTCAATTTGAGCCCAATCCATTCATCCAAATCCGGATCCAAGAGTTTCTTCTCAACTCAGATCCAAATCTTCTGATCCTCAAACTCGGATCTGATTCAGTAAGAAAGCAAAATCGGCTCAGTGATTCCTCCTCTTCATTTGCGATCTCGCTCTTCCTCAGACGCCCGATGCCATCACCTCTAACGCTCTGTTTGGGAGGAGGTGAGTGAAAGGGAGAGAAGGGTAAGGAAGGGGAAAAAGAATATCGGCCCTTGTTTGGGATGGGGTGAGTTAAGGAGGGAAAGGGGAAAGAAGGGTAACCTTTCCCCTTGCATGCCCATGAATCGGCATAATTCCTTACACCTAAAATCAGGGTGTAAGGAAGGGGAAGAAAAATTTTAAAACCATTTATTCTAATTTTACCCTTATATTAAAATATTAATTATTAAAATAATTCATCTATTAGGTTTTGCATCATCGCTCCTCTCCATCCCAACGCAGCCGTCACACAGAAGCTTCGTGCCCTAACCTTCATTGCAATTTTTTTGGAAGATAAAACTCAAGAGAATAGAGATAGGTAATCATAATCTCCTTCTCCTCCTTTTCCTTTTGCATTATTGCTCTTTATGCTTCAGGTCTTTTTCTTCCTCAAGCCTTCATCTGCAATTTTTTTCTTTTTGCCTGGTTTACTTACTGATTATTGCAGTATGCGTGAATTACTGAGATAGAGATAAGCATGCATGGCCACTGTAGGAGCATCACGTAAAGTAGGAGTTGTCATTTTTTTATCTTCCTCAAGGCTTTTTTTTATTACGTGTGCAGACCGAGACGTAAACCACCTTTTTTTAGTCTTCCTCAAGCCTTTTTTTTTAAAGATATGTATGATCACTGTAGGAGCATCATGTAAAGTAGCTCTTTTGTGATTAAATCTTGTAATTGTTCATGGAGCATCATGACTGTATAACAACTAAATTTACTGTTTCCAAATTTCC
>JAOBBC010045771.1:0-11906 GCA_025388495.1 Curcuma longa
TTTCATTTGATTTTAATTTACATTTTCATTTGAAAAAAATGCCAAAACCCCCAATTTTCATAGAAAACCCAAAAATATGACACCCAAGCTTGAATTGAACAATTGTCTACTAGTCCTTGGAAAAATACGACTCAAGGCCCCTATACTTCATTTATTTGAATTTATTATGGGTTTTCGATAAAAAAATATAAATTCTAATTTGCATCCCTACTCGTGACATATCAAATCTAGGGTTGTCAAATACCAATGAATATAAAGGGTCATCCAATGAATACAAAGGGTCATCCAATGAATACAAAAAGTTTTTGCCTTTTGCTCTTCTTTTCATCAATGCTCTATTAATCTCTATTAATGGACATTAATCCTCTTTAGTAGTTGAGTCTAATACAATGATTCTAATTCAGATTAGACTCAATCCAAAAATCTAATAGTTGGATTCATTTGAGTCTAACTCAGATTAGACTTAACCCTATAATATTAGAGTTCATCATATTAATTAAACTAAAATAATCTCATCCCCAAATCAACATATTCTTTGTGTGTGACCCAATAGGTTCTTATAACGTTGATAATGTATCTAAAATAATATTTTAGATATATAAGCAATGAGTGACATCTAGCAATGCATCATTGCTACCTAAGTGATGAGAATGTCGAGATCCAATTTAATTTTTCTGTGTCAATTATCTTGTATAACTTGGTCCTTCTATCCTCGATATCTAGATTAATCCATGAGGTATAGACCATATCATCCCCTTATTAATCTTTGTGTTTCTTGATCTCTAAGTAGACTCACTTAACCAAATAAGCTCAATATCTTCTATTGACTTATTTGAGAATATCCATGCATTTCAGTACTCCTACTTAATCAAGGGGCCCACAAATATCACTTCTGTCATATGAAAGGGATAGATCTCATCAACATCACTTACATCCCTCTGCATAACTTATTGCATACCCAGTGATCGACTTTATAATCCACCTTGTTACAGGTGACGTTTATCGATACTAAAGTACACAACTCCTTATGTAGAGAACCGTAGTGACTTTAGATCTAAGGACAATTTATACTAATAGTCACTATGAGAATGTTTATGACACTCATATAATGACCTATAAAATATTCTCATGGAGGGTCAATTTAGTACATATTCTATAATATATATCCATGTGTCAATTTGATATCTTATATCTATGATTTGTGAGATTAAGTCATTAGTTAACATACATGCTAGTCTCAACATATTAATATTGCCCTTATATATTAAAACTTAATTAGGAATAGTTAAGAGTAGTATTATATATATATATATATATACAACCTTCTACTATCAATTTAACCAATTGATACGCTGTAGAACCTACTACCCTAGGAGCATTATTACACTTATTTATCTGGTACAGATATAAAGTAAATATAATATTATAAAATTTATCTTTTATTAATGAAATATGATATAAAAGTTTCATTGTCAATCATCTCATAATTAGCTCTAAGGCCTAACACTAATAATCTCCCACTAGCATTAGTGTCAATCACTGAAATATCTAATACCTAGTGACCTAATGTGACCATCATGCTTCCTCTGTGCTAAAGCCTTGGTCAAAGGATCCACAATATTAGCATCATTTGATACTCTACATATTCTCATATCTTCTCTATCAGTGATCTCTCGAATGAGATAGAACCACCGTAGTATGTGTTTAGATTATTGATGAGAGCGAGGTTCCTTAGTCTGTGTAATTACCCCATTATTATCACAATAGAGGTCTATTAGGTTCACTATGCTAGAAACTACACCAAGCTCTGTAATAAATTTTCTGATCTAAATAGTCTCTTTTGCTACACCAGAAGCAGCAATATACTCGACCTCTATAGTAGAATCAGCAACTATGTCTTGCTTTAAACTCTTCCCACTCACAACACCACTATTTAAGAAAAATACATACTCTAACTGCAATCTAGAATCATCCTTGTCAGTTTGGAAGTTTGTATCGTTGTAACCGTTTACAGTGAGCTCCTCATCACCTTCAAATATCAAGAAATAATCTTTTGTTCTTCTCAAGTACTTAAGAATATTCTTGACTATTGTCTAGTGATCTTCACCTACATCTAATTAGTATCTGCTTGTCATGCACAACGCATACAAGATATCAGGACGCGTATAAAGCATGATATACATGATAGACCCTATAGCAAATGTATAAAGAATCTTATCCATGCGGTCCCTTTCTTCCTTAGAAGAGAGGCATTATGCCTTCAAAAGGCTCACACCATGTGACATCGATAGGAATCTCCTTTTGGAATTATGTATGGCAAAATGATTAAGTACATTATCAATATATGTACTCTGACTTAAGCTAAGCAATCTGTTAGATCTTTCTCTATAGATCTTGATGCCTATAATATAGACTGCTTCACCTAAGTCTTTCATTGAGAAATAATTCCTAAGTCATGTCTTTTTAGACTGTAGTATAGGGATATCATTTTTAATAAGAAGTATGTCATCTACATACAAGATGTGAAAGGTGGCTGTGCTCCCACTAACCCTTTTGTAGATATAAGATTCATCTTTGTTCTTGATGAAACCAAAAGCTTTGATTGCATCATCAAATCGAAGATTCCAACTTCCTTTAATCCACAATTGGACTTTTGCAGCTTACATACCTTTTCTACATCCTTTGGATCTACAAAACCCTCAGGTTGTGTCATGTACACATCCTCGAGTAGATTTCTATTCAGAAATGTAGTTTTGATATCTATCTGTCAGATCTCATAATCATGATAACTTGTAATAGCAAGTATGATTCGAATAGACTTAAATATCACAACTGGTGAAAAGGTTTCATCATAGTCTATATCATGAACCTGCTTGAATCCTTTAATTACCAATCACTTTTTACAGGTATGCATATGACCATCCATATCAGTCTTTCTCTTAAAAACCACATACACCCAATGGATTTGATCCCTTTAAGTGGATTAACCAAAGTCCATACTTGGTTAGTATACATGGATTTCATTTCAGATCTCATGGCTATAGGATCGTTGAGAGTGTTACAGGGGTGAATAGCGCTATTGGTAATGTTTTCATTTGTTCGTAAACTCACCCGTGAATATAATCAGAGTAGAGTAAATGCAGTGAAAAATGTAAATCACAAAGACACAAATATTTTTTACTTGGTTCATAGTCACAGGCTGCTACTCCAAGGCCCACGATCGTTTGATCGTTTACATTGGGCAATCCACTAAGTAACTCCCCTCTTACGAAAGGGAGTTTATCGATTACAAAATATCAGAACAGTAAAAATATTATCGTCCTTAGAAATCAAGTATAGAATCGAATGAGTATTACTGAAGTAGAAGATTTACAGACTTCTTGTGTAGCACTTCGATGTTACGACGACGTTCCTGGGTATTCCTTCACGCATAGATAGTCATCGATTGTCTCTGAGTTGATGTTCTGAGGGGTCTCTCTCGAAGCTCTTATATAAGGCTTTCTGGGCGCCTGGAAGCCTTTCCAGACGCCTCTACGCTGCTCACCGATCCACCATCGGCGTTGCTGACTCGACACTTTTAAGTACCTGCATCCCTTTCTGGGCGCCTGTATGCTGATATGGAGGTTCTGAATGAACTTTGACTTCTGCAACGCTTATCTGAATCTGGGTGCCCAGAACCACTCCAGGCGCCAGTTGAGGTGTCCTAACCACTAGGACTCTACCACCTCAATGCTTCACTGGTCCGATTCCGCTGACGTCCGATCGCCTGGACCAAATCCGAGCATCTGGACTTCGACCGCCTAGATCCAGATAAGGGTGCTCGAAATTAAAGTTCTCACCCTTCCTTTCCTACATTACAAGTTAGCTCAAAAGCAAAAGTAACAAGAAAAGGATAAATAGTTTTCAAACTATTTTTTATCTTAACTTTGGATTTCCAGTGAAATCTTATGTTAGACTGACGCCTACTGTTCCCACACTAGGAACGCGCCCTTACCTCGGGAGAATTTACCTATTTGCCAACCAAGTCCTCCAGACTTGTTGGACTTTCTACTTAGCCTCGATCCTTGGCCCTCAAGATTTGCTGTTAGACATTTGGTCCACCTGACCTACCTAGACTTTCCACCAAATATCTGATCCACCTGACCTGTCTGGACTTCCACTGCCATGCATCTGGTCCACCTGATCTGCCTGAACTTTCACCTGGTGCACTTGATCTGCCAAGACTTCTACCTAGTCCTCCAGATTAGGACTTCCACTGCCTGACCTCCAGCCAGGAATTTCCATTGCCTAGTTTTCACTAGGACTTCCATTGCCTAGTTTCCACTAGGATTTGCCTGTGCCTAGCCTAAATTAGGACTTTCCTGTGCTCCATGCACACTTAGATCAACACATTAGAAATCACCACACACTTAACTTGAACCTCTTTCACCTGGTGCACTTGATCTGCCAAGACTTCTACCTAGTCCTTCAGATCAGGACTTCCACTGCCTGACCTCCAGCCAGGAATTTCCATTGCCTAGTTTTCACTAGGACTTCCATTGCCTAGTTTCCACTAGGATTTACCTGTGTCTAGCCTAAACTAGGACTTTCCTGCGCTTCATGCACACTTAGATCAACACGTTAGAAATCACCACACACTTAACTTGAACCTCTTGTCATCATCAAAACTAATGTTCGATCATCTGGTGCTCCCTGCATCAACAATCTCCTCCTTTTTTATTATGACAACCTAAGTTTAAAGTTAAGAAAAAATATGTCTGAATGAATGCTTTTTAATTCATGCATGTGATAGCAGTTATGCAAAAGCATGTAGCATGATATAACATGATTATCTATCTTCTCCTACTTTTAGGACTCCCCTGAATTTATTCTTAGAAAAACAATCAAGTTTTTAAAATTCTTTTTAATTTTGTACTCTCCCCCTGAACTTGACATAGTTTAGTTTTGATCAATTTAATACAAAATCATTCAAGTCCCTTTCTTAAAAACACTTTTGAAAATGTTTTTGATTTTTGAAAATTTTATGAAAAATTTTATAACCATGAAATCATTTGAACTTAATAAAACTAGGTTTAAAATTTTTGAAATCATGAAATCATTTGAACTTGAAATTTATATATCTCTACCCCTTTAACATAATCAAAATATAAATAAGCATATAGGTTTGAGTCCAAGCATGTTATCTATAAAAATACTTAGATAAAAAAATTTACATGTGGGGTGCATGTCCAACTTAGGTTTCAGTTAACTACCAAGAAATAATAGTTTGACACAGTTAGTCAAGTTTAAGTGTATCATTCCATTTAACTTGTGCTAGGAACACTTAACATGATTCATAATCTATGTTTATAACCCAAGTTTTGGTTCGATGCACAGACATAAGCATCTGGAACTTAGGCTAGAATTCTATGCATCTCACACTGTTTTAGGTTTCACAATACATAATCAAGTTAGCTAGTATCTGTTTGTGCAAAAAGTACTAGATCTGGCTCTAGAGTTTCGATGTTTGATAATACATCTAGGTCTGATCAGTTTGATCAAGGGTTGATCCAAACAGGACCTGATGTTTAGATGTGAGTGAAGTCTAGTCAAGTCAGTTTGACCAGATGACTAGCGAGAAGTCCTAGTCGGTTAGACTAGGTAGTGGAAGTCCTGATCTAGAAGATTGGGCAAGAGAAAGTCCTAGTTGTAGGCTAGGCAAGGGAACGTCCTAGTTGTAGGCTAGGCAAAGGCAAGTTCTGATTTCGAAGATCAAGCAAAAGTCTTCGCAAGGTCAAGTGCACCAGGTGCAAGTCCATGCAGTGTCGGAGGACTGGGAAGCGTGGCCAAAGTCCAAGCGAGTACGGTCAAGAGGACCAGAGGCTTGGTGAAGTCTAAGCGGTCAGAAGGATCAAGGGAACCTAGCAGCTAATTCTTGAGGGTCGAGGACCATGGCTAAGCGGGAAGTCTAACAAGTCTAGAGGGCGTGTTCTCGGAGTGGAACGGTATGCGTTAGACTAACCCAGGATTCCAGTTGAAATCCAAAGTTATACCCATAGGGTAAGGTTTAGGTTGCTTGCATGTTTGTATGCTTGTCTTACATGAACCAGGAGCTGGAAGCAAGATGGAGAAAGCAGAAGTGAAGCAAACAAAGACAGTTGAACCAAGCCTGGGGTCAACTCAGGTCAAACCTGAGTCAACTGATTCCAGGCGACCAGAATGATTCTAGGTGACCGAAATGTTCTAGACAATCAGAATGAATGTTCCAGGCAACCAGAATATAAGACTAGCTCGGATAGGATCGAGAAGATCGGATCAGATCAGATCCTTATCCAGTCGCCCGGATAAGGATTCCAGTTGATCGGAAGGTGCTATACAAGGAGGGTGAACGTGCACAACCAGAGATATCAAATACAAGTCATCTCCTTCTCCTAGTGGTGATTCTGAATGCGAACGGGGCCAGGCTCGTGCAACCGTGGAAGATCCAGGAGGAGTGCGCAGTGCTCAAGACTTCCAGATCGGTGAAAGTGTTTGATTTAATTTTCTTTACTTGTCTTACTTTTCTTTAATTTATTGTATTCTTTATTGGACTATTAGATGAGTTTCTCCACCTCCAAACGAACGTTCAGAAAGGAGACCACTGGTGGGTGGGCGCCTCCCGTACATAGACCTTGGATGTACTAACCCTGGGAGGTTAGGAACCAAGTAAAAATCCGTCTGTCCCTGCTTATATTTCTAATTCCGCTGTTAAGTTATTCTGATAGACTGAACAAACGAGAAACAAAGACCGCGCTATTCACCCCCTCCCCTCTAGCGTGTTATACGATCCTATAGTATGCTTTGTGAGATGTTTAACCTAGATCTATAGATTCATGCTTTCTAAGGGAGAATTCTAGTCTAAGGCTAAAACATTCCTTTCTTTCCTTTTGAAATTCAAAACTTGAAATTAAGTTTTTCAAAAAGGAAAAATAAACTTTTAAATCATTTTTAAAAAACTAAGTAATAGTATATTTGAAAACATGAGTTTTTGAAAATTTAAAATTTTTCCTTAATCTGCCAAGCATAGTAAGAGAATTTTAACTAAAGTGTTGGAATGCAAGATTAAAGTGATAATACTAAAATAGTGTGCAACAAAGTCAGTAGATCAGTACAAGTCTAATCAAAACTACATCTACTGAGGGGGTGGTGGTTGATGATGCATGCTCTAAGATCTAAACATGTCCATCATCTAGGTATGTCTGTCCATCATCTCGGCATGTCTAGCTAGACTCCTCTCCTCCTGACTGTCAAATCGACTAATCATAGTCTGATGTAGACTTTGAACTGTCTCCTCGAATCTGGTTAGTCTCTAATCTGTAGTAAGTGGAGGTGGGGAAAGTTGAAGAAGATCCTCTATGTCAAGATCATTATCATCCACCTCGACAGTTGCTAGTGGTGGTAGTGGCTGAGGTTGGTTCCCTCGTCTCCAGGTGATGGGAACCACAAGTATACGGTTGTCGTTAAGTAATAAAAGATATCGAACCACAGAGACTGTGTGCTAGCTATAGTGATGTCACAAGGCTAGTTGTCTAGACTCTAAAGGAAGCGGAATGGTTGAGGATTGTGTGTATGGTAGAGAGAGAAAGGTTGGCTTGGGGATTTATGGGATGAGATGGATAAGTCTAGGATTTCAGTTTCACATCAATGCTAGGTGACATCCCTAATTTATGTTGTTCCCTTACTCTCAATGTTTACCACATTGTAAGGATTCTAACCAAGATACCAACTCGACCTCATCAAACTTTGTCGGAATAAAATCATGATACTCTAACGCTACGATTACTAGTTCGGGACGATACCTAGATAGCCTATAGCTCTCTCACTGTCACTGGGCACTCCAGCAATACTACTGGTATACTACTCTCTGTTACTGAACACCCAATTAAGGGATCCTTTCCTAGTCATCAATAGTCGTTAGCTATCCCCTAAAGGAGTTTACTACCATATAAAGGTCACCTCGAAAAGTCCGATTAAAGGTTCATCTTCTGTCACAAGGCACCCCGGTCATACGATCCTAAGATCCCCCTATACAGTAATCTACTCCTCATAATCATGCACGTGCGCTCACACAAGCATTTCATCAAACACATTCAAGGCACACTATACATGAAACAAGTGTAAACACTTCATTAAATAGGAAAAATTAACATAAACTAGTTCTTATATCACCATCATTATATTAATGCTCATCCTACATCCTAAACTCAAAAATCTACTCCATTACAAGAAGATTACAATAGAAGTGCAAGAAATAAAGCATCATCCACATGAAAGGGAAGGACTTATCTTGAAACATGGGTATCCTTTGAAAATCTTCTTGCTCCGGTGTAGGATGGATCGGTGGAGAGGGCGGATCGGCGTAGATGAAGCGTTTTGGACCCTCCCCCAGAGAGAGGAGGCGCCGTCCCCAAGCCAATACCCTAGGGTAACCTAAGATACCTCAAAAGGTTACAAAAATATATATTTATAGGGTCTAGGTGCGACATCCCCCGTGTCCCGTAGGCACGGCCGTGCCTTATAGACACGACCCCAAGTAGGGGTGGCTCTGGAAATGAGACACAGTCGTGCCTCATAGGCATGGCCCCTGTGAGGTCCCCCTTGGAAATGAGGCATGGTCGTGCCTCATTTCCACGGCCCCTGTCTAGACTGAATCTAGATGGTGGGCACGGCTGTGCCTTTTATCATGGCCTAGATTTGGAACTAGTCGAAATACTCTAAAGAAAAGTTGTAGATCTTGAAGTTGACTCCATTTTGATAGGTGGCACGTCCCGTGGTTCAATCAGAGTTAAAAGTTATGTCTATTTTACTTTTAGTCTGCAGAGTAGTCTGGATGAGGCATGGCCGTGTCTGGGCCCTGGAAAAGTGAGGCACGGTCGTGGAAATATGAGGCACGGCTTGGAGAAGTCATTCTCCTGTAAAATAAGCATGGCCGTGCCTATTAGGCACGACCTAGAGTGGGTACCCTTCTGTAGAATAGACACGGCCCAGAGTTGGAAGCATTCTTTGGAAGAGGCATTCCCATGCCTTTTAGCATGGCTTAGAGAAAGAATCATTTGGGACGCCCTGAATAAAAGTTGTAGATCTTGAAGTTCTCTTCAATTTGGTATATGGCACATTCTGTGGTTCTATCTGACCTGAAAGTTATGGTCATTTTACTTTTAGTCTGCAGAGTAGTCCAACTAAGGCACAATCGTGTTTTGATCCCTGGAATGATGAGGCACGACTGTGCCTTGTGAGGCACGACCTTGGCAAGTTGAGGCACGCCCATGCCTTGTGAGGCACGGCCTGGGGAGGTCGAGTACGACCCTGGGAGCCTCTGAAACACTCCAAATGACTTTCAAATTCATCAAAATGTGCTTCAATCTCCACTCCTTGCTCCATCATCAATAATGCATCGTTTTAACTTCAAATCGCATCCTGTCAATCAAAAATATACAAAGAGTAGATCTTCGAGCAAAAGAGTAGAAACAGATAATAATAAATAAATAAGGTGTGATAAAGTAGAGCATATGCAATGAATTACAAATAGATGAGCGTTAAACAATGCTAAAAAATCATATATGACATATGCTCATCACACCCCCAGACTTAGACTTTTCCTTATCCTCAAGCAAAAACCTGCATTTAGATTCATGAATTGAAAGAATGGAGTATCATAATCTCTAGTGAATCACAACCAATCATATCCTATAGTTTCATTGGTGAGCTATACATTAAAATTACTTAAATGTAGCCTAAGAGTTAGTTCTTCGTGCTCAGTACAAAAAGTGACCTTAGTTCATTTAGTATCAAAACCCTACTTAGAGTCAAGTCATTATGCTACCGTGTTCCTAAATATTCCCAGCCTTAGACACTTACCTGTCATAGGCTTAGTTCATCTCTTCCATTGCATAAGGTCTCAAAGGATTACCTTAAGATCAAGAGAAACATATCATTTATTTCCCCAGTAACCCTTATCGGTCTTAAAGGGGTAATTGAAATGCTTCCACTCTCGAAACTGTTTTTTCATCTCCTTTTTTTTATTTGCAATGAATTGTAAGTAAAGTAAAAAAAACATAGAGTTTTTTGTTTTTTTTATTTTTTTTTCATTTTTTAGCAGGGATTAAAGATTTTTTCAAAAGAGTTAACATGACTTGAGTTGGTCCAGTAACCAAAATGCAATGAAAGATCACCATGGAAATATTAGTACTAATCAGGTCTTATGAATCATGACTAATTTCAAAATTAATCAACCTCCTAGATTAGATAATAGTGTAAGGAGATCCTAAAACTAGGCCAAAACTCAAATTCTTTCAATAAGAACATAGCTCACTTCATGCTACTAAAGATAGGAAAAATCATATCACCAAACATACTAGCTCCAAACATCAAATCAATGAAATCTAAAACAAGCGTGCTAGCATTTTTGCAAGAAGACAAACAATCAATACTATGATGAGTGATGCCACTAGCTTAAAAGAATTTATTATGCAAAATAAAAGAGACATAACTAAATCAAGCTAAGAACCCAAAATATGTACATCCTCCCAGACTTACATTTTTCTATGTCTCAATGAAAACAAAGAAATATTAATGGAGCAAAAGTATGATTGAAGAGAAATTATCCAATGAAGCTCAAAAGGTGTTCGGAGCCTTTAGATATTTAATCCCACTCCTTAAGGTAAACACACTTCTCCATATCAATGAAACATTCAAAAGAAAATATAACAAGAAAAAGTAAGTAGAGAGTTTATAGGTTAGCAAATAAAATAAAGCATAAAAGAAAATAAAATGAAAATAAAACTTAGGTTGCCTCCCAAGAAGCGTTTGTTTAAGATCCTAAGCTCGATCTTTATTTTTATTACTTAAACCTCGACCGTGGAGGTGTAAGAAACTTCAAAACCCTATGGTTGAGGGCCCTGAGCCTGTTATTAAATATGCTCATATACAAATTGTTACATCTAGCAATCCCATATAGTTGCTGTGAAAGATTTGTATGTCAATCATAGTCAAAAAAATTTCTACCACAAATATGCTTGAGAAAAGATAGATTGGTAAACATATGTATATCACAAGAAATAGTATCTTTACCAATCACAAAGTTTAGCAAGTCATCAAACATATTTGAGGGTAGGGTGCGCTTTGGTGCGGGTGGAGAATCAACTAAGGGAAGTGATTCTTGGGGCTTGGCCTCTGATTCACAAGTCCCTATACTAACCCTTTCAACGTCACGTAATCCTGCCATATCTATAACTCTTACTGGAACATAATGTGGAATATAGGAAAATGATTCTTGGGACCTTCTCACCTTAGCTCGAGTCCCTACATGTAACGCCCGAAAAATCTCAAAAATAATTTTAGAAATATTCTATGATTTTTCTGAAATTTTAGAATATTTTTCTGAAATTTTTAGATTAGCGGAAGTAGCAAAAACAAATAGGAGCGTAAAATGTCCGAGGCGGGATTTGAACCCACGACCTTTAAGAATTTGTAACTTTTAAAATATTTCCAATAACAAAAAAAACCAACAAGTCTGTTCCGAAAAAGAAGGAACCAAAATTTAATTATATGCGAAGAAATCACTTAAATAAATAGGAAGTAAAAATGTTCGAGGCGGGATATCTCAAAAATAAGTTTAGAACTATGCTATGATTTTTCTGAAATTTTAGAATATTTTTCTGGAATTTTTGAATTAGCGGAAGTAGCAAAAATAAATAAGAATAAAGTGTCCGAGGCGGGATTTGAACCCATGACCTATAGGAATTTGCAACTTTTAAGATATTTCCAATAACCAAGTGTCCAACAAGTCTGTTTCAAAAAAAAGAGGAACCAAATTTTATTTATCGGCGAGTTAGGTCTAGGAATCACTTAATATAAATAGGAGGCTTAAGAGAGGGTTTTGATTATCT
>JAOBBC010045976.1:0-20718 GCA_025388495.1 Curcuma longa
ACTCATGATCAACATTCTCTCCACCTTTTTGTGCTAGATTTAGTAAGTAGTTCCACGGTCCCTGTGGATTCGATCTTTTTATTACTTGACGACATTCCGTATACTTGCGGATCGCTATCATGAGGAATACTATTAAGAAAAATCACCAAATATGAGCCAAAAATAACAGAAGCAATTTGTATATATGCCTCTGGTAAATATAAAAAAAAGGTCATTTAACCTTCTTAGATTATGAAATCCTAGCTGTCATCTATTGCCTAGATGCTTTTATGCTAGTTATCTGCAACAAATCAGAAATTACTATTAGAACAAATTGTGAAGCCATCATAAAATACAGCCAATAAACTAAAGGGCTTAGAAGTCTTACTACAAAAAGATGAATGAAATTCACTGATAAAATCATTAATAAAGGTTTAAAAATTCAATGGGAACATATTAAAGGCAGCAATAATTCATTAGCAGACACTCTATCCTAACTTTTACACTAATTATGTTTGTTTCAGATGGATAAACAACGCAAAGTAAGAACATTTGCTCGTCCAACCATGAGGTTTAGTACACAAGCCTTACAACAATTTTACAAATATAAAGAACAGTTTCATTTTGAAGCTAGGATAAAACTAGACACATAACAAAATTACTTAATTGACAACATCTGAAATATACCCACAATACCAGGGAGTTCCGGTTACAAAATTATAGTAATCAATGCCCTTACACATTACTTCCTACAGAAACAAGAAAATAAAAGATTTTCTTGTTATGCAGTATTTACCGGACCCCATGCAAGGGTACATCAAACATGGGCTGAAATCACTACATCCATACAAGACTTAGAAAAGCCTTTTTATAATGGTTATTACTCTATTGAAGAAGCCTTAACAGCAATTAGGATCACTTTTAGGCCTAATTTCTTCATTAGTACTTCTCTTAAAATATTTGGTTCTAGTTCTGTCTAAAATAGAAAAACATATTCACAGGCAATCTTGGCCAATGGACAACAACAACAAGAAGAAGTTGACCAAAAACCACTTACGTGTAGGATCTTGTAACGTGCTAGAGGGGGGTTGAATAGCGCGGTTGTCGCTTTTTGTTCGTTCGTTCTATTAGAAAACTATGCAGCAGAATTAGATAAAGCTGTAGGGACACACGGATTTACTTGGTTCTTGACCCCCCAAGATTAGTATGTCCAAGGCCTATGTACGAGAGGCGCCCGTCCACTAGTGGCCTCCTTTCCGAACGTTCGTTCGGAGGCGGAGAAACCCGTCTTACAGTTCAAATAATAATAATAATAATAATAATAATAAAACTTAAAGTAAGACAAGTAAAGAAAAATAGAACCAAACAATTGTCGTCGATCTGGAAGTCCTAAGCGTCGTGCACTCCTAGATCTTCCCCGATTGTAAGATTCTGACCCCTTTCACGTTCAGAAACACCACTACTTGAAGAGGATGGCTTGTAATTGATATCCTATGTTGTGCACATTCATTCTTCTTTTATAGCCCATTCCGATCGACTGGAACCCTTATCCGATCTACTAGATAGGATCTGATCCGATCCGATCTTCTTGATCTTATCCAGGCTGAATCTGATATTCAGGTCAACTGGAACAATCATTCAAGTCGACTGGAATCTCCATTCAGGTCGACTGGATCAGTCATTCAGGTCGACAGGAACCAATTTACTCAGATTTGACCTGAGTTGATCCCGGACTTGGTTCAGCTGCTTTAGTTTGCTTCACCTCTACTTTCTCCATCTTGCTTCCAACTTCTGGTGTTACGTCCCGGGAGGCCGTCCAAAAAATTTCGGCAGCATCTCCCCTATAACAATGACATTTCCCTGAATACATGTATATAAAAGGCCAACACAGCCACAATAAGGACTACAAGTCCCCCACACATACATCATAGATGCATACAGATAAGAATAAGGCTCACACGGCTAAAAACTATTAAACTATTACATGTACCAAAAACTGAAACATGTATACGACAAATCCACACAAAATAGCAAAAGTTTCGTAGCAGAAACAGTATCAAATCCACACCACAACCAAGCACATAAGTACTCTACAAGTCCAAGTCCACGAATAAAAGTCCATAACCGAATACAACTAGAAACCATACAAACCACTACATAAAACCTCCTCTGTTGTGAGATGGATACAGTCGGACAGATCTTCAAGCTCCAAATGAAACTTATCTTCTACCTGGGGAGAAAACAAGGCAACCCCAGGGTCTGGGTAGTGAGCATCAGATACTAAGTGAAATACAGGATAGAAGTGCATGTAAAGATATATCAGCAGAAATAATATCAATAGAAATAATAGAAGATATACAGTCTCTATAAGTGATACATAAGGAAAGATCAATACTATATAACAGATATAAAAATCATACAAGATCAAGTAGTACATGTCATGTCCTTCAATGCAGCAGGAATATATCAACCAAGTGCAACAGTCACACACAAACATGCTGTAAATAACAATGCAACATAATAATAACAATAATAATAATAATAATAATAATAATAATAATAATAATAATAATAATAATAATAATAATAATAATAGCAAATGCATGCAGATATGCAACACACATCACAAGCAACATGCATGGTCACTGTCTGTACTCGTCTTCCCCAGTCATCTCCCTATGGCAGTGAATTGAGGCGCTAAACATGACATACTGCACAGGCTCCAACAACTAACCACCCTAATCAGGTGGGGAGCGGGCAGTATATCTTAGGAGGGCAATATAGCTAGTCCTGGTTGCACCTAACATGGTGTAACAAATGCTCTCACCCTTGTGCCACCACAACACGGTGTCAGGTGAGTGCCAACAACAACGACAACCAACATGCTGTCAACAACAACTACTACTAGCATGTAGATGTTATGATGATCATCCCAATATATAATAGCTACAACCAATCAGCATAATCAACATGAATCAAGATGAGCTATGATAGATCAACGATATAAAAGTTGAGACTGTACTATCAGTGGATAGATCAATCAGACGTCAATCAACATGAATCAAGCAACGAACATCACAAGGTATCAACTAGATAACGAAGGATGAGGTACATATTTCCATAACATGAAAATATAAAATACGCTATGAACACCAGTAAGTGTCAGCGGTAATGCCAAGCGATATGCAACCTCACTAATCCGCTCCAATATCTCGAACGATCTTATATATCGCAGAGCCAACTTCCCTCTCAACTCGAACCTCTTCACCCCTTTCGTGAGTGATACATGTAGGAACACATGATCTCCAATCGAGAACTCCAATGGTCATCGTCTCTGATCCGCATAACTCTTTTGTCGATCCTGAGCCTCTGACATACGTCGTCTAATAATACGCAGAAGCTCAGCATCCTGCTGAATACTCTGCAGATTCAATATCTGTCGCTCACTAATCTCCTCCCACAATACTAGAGATCAGGTCTACCATACAATGCCTCAAATGGAGCCATCTGGATAGTAAAATGATAACTATTATTATACGAGAACTTTACTAGATGTAAGTGATCCTCCCAACTACCTCCGAAATCCAAAACACATGTTTGTAACAAATCCTCAAGAGTTTGAATGGTACGCTCTGACTGAACATTTATCTTTGGATGGAATGCTGTGCTAAATCAAAGCTCTGTACCAAATGCCTGCTGCAGACTCTGCCAAAAACTTGAAGTAAAACACGAATCTCTATCCGAAATAATGCTCGCAGGTACTCCGTGCAATCTGCCGATCTATCTATAGTACAGATTTGCCAGATGATCCAGCGAATCAGTCATACGTATTGGAAGGAAATGTGCAGTGATAGGTCCGCAAGTATACGATCGTCGTCAAGTAATAAAAGAAATTGAACCACAGGGACCGTGGAATAAATCGCTAAACTAACACAAGAAGAGTGTAGAGTTCACGTAATTTGGGTTGAGAGGGGGAAAGTGAGAGTGAAGTCGAGCTCCTAGACCCCAATCGAAGAAAAATCAACTAGTGACAGGATTGAGAAAACGATCCTAGGATTTTGGATTCCTCGAGATTATGGTTGATTGACCATGGACTCCTTACCATTCCTCAATGTTTACACAATTGCAGAGATTCTAACAAAAATATCCAATTAGACCTTGTTAGGTTTCCTCAGAATAAAATCAATAATCCTTTAACATTATGATTATCAGTTTGTGATGACCCCAGATAGCCTGATTATAGTTCTCCCGCTGTCACCGGGTACTCCAGCGAACATGATAAACACAAATCTATAATTATAATCATCCATAATACACCTCGATTCCTCCTACATCTTAGAATATGAGATTCTACTCTATGACGGAGGAGATACAACATGAAGAAGATTAAAATAAATACATTTTAGATGTTAAATCTGAGATAGAAAGAGGAAATAAAACTTATCAATGATTATCGTCTTCTCCACCTTGCAATCTTCTCGTCGACGATGAATGGATGCGATGGAGTAAGCCCGAATAGATAGATGGATCGTTGATTCCTACTCCGGATGGCGACTATGGTGGCTCTCTATCACCTCCAAGGACTTCCCCTCCCCTTTTTAGGGTAAATAAGAGGGCTATTTATATGCCCCTGCAATCAACTCTTCGTCACACGGCCGTGTTTAGTCACACGGCCTAGGGCACACGGCCAGCACGCCCCGTCACACGGCCGTGCCTGGTAGGCACGGCTAAGGGTTGTTGATTCCCTGGAAAATAGGCACGGCTAAGGGTTGTTGATTCCCTGAAAAATAGGCACGGCTAAACCCCATTGAGGCTCTGGAAAGCAGGCACGACCATGCCTATTAGGCACAACCAGAAGCTGGTTCTCCTCTGGAAATCAAGCATGATCGTGCCTGATAGGCACGACCAGAAGCTGGTTCTCCTTTGGAAATCAGGCACGGCCAGGCCCTGGCTCAAGCTGGAATGGAGGCACGATCGTGCTTGGTAGGCACGACCATGGGTAGCTGAGTCTCTGGTTAAAGGCATGGTCTTGCCTGGTGAGCACAACCTCTTCCTGAAGTGGCTCTGGAGGATGAGACACGGTCGTGCCTTGGAGGCACGACTCTGTCTTGCCTTGTCTTTGTTTAGTTCTCCGTTTCGCCTTCTTTTGCTCCATTTCCGTCCTGTAAAAGCATAAACACAAGAGCAGACCTCCAAACTAGAAAATGGAGAAAACATGATTAATGCATAGATAAAGGATGTGATAAATGTAAGAAAATGACATGAAATACAGAAAGATGTGCACTGAAAATATCAGAAATATATATATTCCCTACGCACATTACACCCCCAGACTTAAACCTTTACTTGTCCTCAAGTAAAAACCTGCGTCTAGATTCAAATAAAAATATAAAGCAGTATAGATATCCCAAGCATATCAGTCTAATCTTATCAAATAAAAGTAATGGTGAGCATGATACTCAAAATCATTAAAATAAGGTCTAGAAGAAGTTCTCCGTGCTCAATGCAAAAGTGACCTTAGTCTATTTGGTATCAAATCCTTACTTCAAATCAAGTTGTCATGCTACCGTGTTCCTAAATGTTCCCGGCCTTAGACACTTACCTGTCATAGGCTTGGTTCATCTCTTCCATTGCATAAGGTCTCAAAGGACTGACTCAAGATCAAGAGAATTAGATCATTTATTTCCCAGTAACCCTTACCAGTCTCAAAGGGATAAATGAAATTTTCCACTCTCGACACTGTCTTATTCAATCCTTTTATTATTATTATTATTATTTCTTATTATTTTTTTGTATTTTACAATCAAAGCAAAGAGCCCCTTTTTTATTATTTTTTTATTTTTAGGAATTCAAGATTTTTTTAAAAGAGTTTATACGACTTGAGTTGGTCCAGTAACTAAAATGCAATAGAAGATCACTATGGAAACACCAGTACTGATCAAGTCGCATGAATCGTAACTAATTTCAGAGATAAATCGACCTCCTAGATTAGACAATAGTGTAAGAGATCCTTAAACTAGGCCAAGTCTCAAACTTCTTAAGATATACTAGTTCACTTCCTACTCTTGAAGATAATAAAAGACCTAGTTCTAGGAATATTAACCACTAGTATCAAAATCATCATCCAAACAAGAAACATGCTAGCATTTTTACAAAAGAACAAACATCTAAGGTGACTATGGTGATTTATGACATGTTATTTACCATGCATTCTTAAAGTAAATTTCAAAATAAATTTCAAAATAAAGTTTAAAATAAATTCAAAGTAAAATGCATAAACAAAGTTTAAAATAAATTACAATTTATTTTATTTACACTATACACAATTATTGCTTTTTTCCCAAACTTAAACATTTTTATCTTCTTCCCTGATTTGGAGGAGGTGGATACCTAGGAGGAAATCTAGGAAGTTGAGATAAGTTGCCTAGACTCTCATGATACTGATATAATGAGGCAACGTGCTGGCGAGTTAGGTCCATGGACCTCCTAAATTTCTCCTCTCTCCTCCACTCCCCATATTGGTGTCCCATGAAATCGTTCACCAAAGAGTAGAACTCATCCGCCCTACTGCAATGATTCTGTACTTCTCTAAACTACCCCTGGATCATAGTTGGTAGGCAGAGTGCTCTTCATGGAGTGTATCTAGAGAACTATGAAATGCAAAAATATCATAAGCCGAGCCTGTCTCACCATATGCATAAAATGCCTAGCAGGCTCGGCTCTTGGGGGAGAAGGTTCATGATAAAATGATTCATTGTGATACGAGATTTCTTGGGCATACTCTGATGCTGGTTCATATACAAGAGTCAAAGAATGACTAGGAATTAGAGAATGTAAGATCCACTTGTCGGCCTTTCTAATGGTAGTCCTTGAGGGGTTAGGTAACGGGAATGAAAATCCAAACGCTCTATTAAAAGCGTACTCCCTTTCGAACTTACAAATCATCTTCATCGCCAAACATATTTCAATATCAATCTTGGAGTTGCCAATGATAGGTTCTAAGTGTTCTAGTTCGCAACCCAAAAAGATAGCAATGTTTGTGATGAGGCCTCCAACTACTATTACTCCAGTTGAGGATTTAGCTATCCTAACCAGGTCTTAGAGGAAATGAAACCCTGAGTCAAATTTCACTTGATGAAGCATTGCCTAGATACAATATAGTTTCATTTTCCTCACCACGTCGTTACTCTCAGCTCAATCAAAAATGATCTTGGTCATGACACGGTGAAGATATCTAAAGATTGAGTTTTACAACATCGAGACTTTAGACTTAGATGGGTCATAGGGTTCTTTAGAATCGGTAATCATTTTCCAACATCGGGTACTGCTAAACCTCTTATCTAATACCCTAGTCCTATCATTTGGAAATCTAAAGTAATTATTGAAATCATCTAGGGTCCACTTGTATTCCTCGTTAAACAGTCTAAAATTGATTTTTCCTTTATAGTTTTCATTAGTAGTAAAGTAGACCTATAGGGAACTAAGAAATTCCAATGTGACTCCTAGGTATGTTGCATGTCTACAATTCATAAAGTCAATCCAACCTAGGTTATCCAACATCCATTTAAGATCATCCTTAATTCCTAATGCATCCATAGTATAACTATCAGCATATCGAGAGCAAATAATTTTTTAGGAAACTAAACAGTTATATCTTGCCTTCTGATCTTCATTCCGGAAGATGATGCCATGGATATTTTTGAAACTTCCTTCAGAGGATTTTCTCTTCCCCTTGTCTTTAGCAGTGTTCTTTCCTTTCAATGAAACTTTTTCTTTGACATGCTCCTTCCCTTTCTGCCTTTCCAGCTCATCTCCTTCGCCGAATCTTTCAGATCTGCGAAATCTCTTCATGATATTGCTCATATTGTTAGATCTCGAGAAAAGAAGTTAAACGGAGTAGATCTGGGGCTTTTTGGTGTAGATCTAGGTATGGAGAAGTTGGAGAAGTGAGAAAGAAGTAAAGGGAGTGAAGAGGTAGGATTTTAGAGGAGTTTGGAAGGAGGAAGGAGTGAGGAAGAAGAAGGGGTACTTGAGGTTTTGGGGGCGCCTAGCACACGACCGTGTGCCTTATATAGTGGAAGGGGCATGACCATGCCTAGTAGGCACAACCTAGTGCAGTCCCTTTTCAAGAAAAGAGGCACGCCCATGCCTTGGAGGCACGGGCAGGGCAAGCCCCTCTTCGAGAAAATCCACACGGTCGTGCCTTAAAGGCACAGCCTGTGTGAGTCTTTATTCGGCTTGATAGACACGGTCGTGCTTTGGAGGCATGGCGTGGTCAAGTTGCAACTCTATTGGGAGGCACGGCCTGGGCCAGTCCTTGCTTTGTTATTGGGCACGACCGTGTCCATTGGACACGACCTCAAGCTGTGGCCTTCCTGCTAGGAGGCACGACTGTGCCTATGAGGCACGGTCGTGCCTGTGAGGCACAGCCAAACTTTATTTGTTTTGGGACTTATAAATTTCTTGTAAAAATAGAAAAACTTATTAGCAACTTGTTGGAATGAACAATAACTATACAAGGAAAGAAATGAATGAACGAAAGAAAGAAATTTAAAAATCCTTGGGTTGCCTCCCAAGAAGCGCTTGTTTATGGTCATTAGATCGACCCCTTATTTCAGTAATATATAGGGTTCATTGGTTGAACTCCACCTTTTTTTTTGTCTACTTCCAGGGATAATTTGTGATTCTTTACGTCAATTTTATCTCTAAAAGTGGCGAGGAATGGTCTTCCCAAAATGATAGGGATTGACGAATCTTCTTCTATGTCAAGCACAACGAAGTCGGTAGGAACGGTAAATCCCCCGACTTCAGCCGGCACATCCTCAATTATCCCCATGGGATATCTGCATGATTGGTCTGTTAGTTGGATGGCCATGGTAGTGAGTTTAAGATCCGTATATCCGTATTTCTCACTTGTTGCATATGGGATAATACTTATTCTAGCGCCTAAGTCACAAAAAGCACTACCAATTGAGATATTATTAATCTTGCACGGAATAATAAAGCTACCTGGATCCTTGAGCTTAGGAGGAATCTTGTTGTTTAGAATTCTTGCACTTATTTCCTCCGTTAGCGCTATAGTGTTCTTAGCCAAGGTGATATTTTTTGCGGACATAAGCCCCTTTATAAGTTTATCAAATTTGGGTATTTCAACAAGAGCGTCGAAAAGGGGAATGTCCAGCGTAATATCTTTAACTCTGTTGTATAGCCTTTCAATTTCATCATCTTTTTGTTTGTAAAGGAGTCTTTGCGGGAAAGGTATATTCCTCACATATGATTTCTTCATTGGTACTTCAGCGAGTGTAGCGGTCTTAACTTTCTCCAGTTTATCTTCAATAATAGGTGTAGAGGAAGGAGGTTGCTCGGCAGTTGATGGGAGTGAAATACCTTCTAAAGGAGCAGTCACTTGAGGTTCTTTGCCCTTCAAGGTTCGTCCGCTCCTAAGCTCTATGGCTTTACAATGCTCCATTAGGTTGAAGTTTGGCTTTCCCGGGAGTGCACCACTGTTCTGGAAGAGAGGGAAGAGCTGATCTGAGCAATCTGAGTTTCCTACATCTTCATTCTCTTATCATGGTCATCTAATTTTCATTAACTTTGACCATGTCACTTTGCAATTGTTCCAGAATCTTCAAGATTTTCTGGGTGTCAGATACTTCCTCACTTTGTTTGGGCGTAGATTGATAGGAAGGTATCTGGTTGTTGTAGTAAGAAAAGTTGGGATGGTTCCTCCAACCCGGATTGTAGGAGTTTGAGTATGATTTGTTCCTTTGATTGTATGTACCAACTGAGTCACACTGTTCATATTAGGCAATCTGAGCTTGCAGTGCTCCCACTTGGCACATCTCATTGGTGTGACTAGAATCCCCACAAATATCACATGTTATAGCCACCGCATTGACCTTACCAATGCTAATATTTTCTACCCTTTTGCTAAGGGCATCCATCTGTGCATTCAGTTTAGTGAGGGTATCAACATCATACTTTCCAGGAGTTCTAGCCATTCTACCTCTCTTGTTGGCCTACTGGTGATGATTAAGTGCCACATTTTCAATTAACTCTTCAGCTTCTTCAAGACTCTTATTCATGAGTGCACCTCCTGTAGTGGAATCCAAATAAACATTCGTCTGATAATTAATTCCATTGTAGAAAGTGTGAATAATAAGTCACCGTTCAAGTCCATGATGTGGACACTTCCTTAACATCCCTTTAAATCTATCCCAAGTTTCGAACAAAGATTCTCCATCCAACTGCATAAAGCTTGAGATCATGTTTCTCATGTGGGTCGTCTTACTTGGGGGGTAAAACTTGTTCAGAAATATCTGCTCGCACTGCTCCCAAGTAATAATACTATTGGAGGGTAGAGAATAATACTAAGACTTCGCCCTGTCGCAGAGTGAGAACTTGAAAAGCATAAGTCTTATGACATCGAAGCTGACCCCTTGCATTCTTATAGTACTACAATGATATAAAAATATCTCCAAATGTAGGTTTGGGTCTTCATTTGGTCCGCCACCAAATTGATTCTGTTGTATCATACCAATAAATCCCGGTTTGAATTCAAAATTTGTTGCTTCAATGTTTGGTACGACGATACATGATGGCATTCTTCTCGCCTGTGGTGCAGCGTAGTCCTTCAAAGACTTTTGAGCCATGGTCTCTGATGTGTCTTCTTGAATGTTAAGTCTTTGAGAGTGAAGTCTTCTCCAGTATGTTCTTTCGATTTCTGGATCGAAAGGGAACTTCACTGGGTTGGACCTACGCATGCATAATAAAAGAATATGTTATTAACCTACCGGAACAATAATGAATCTGCAAAGAATAGTACTAATAAAAAGAAAGAAAGAATTAAAAGAATTAAATGGAAGCAAATGAATGAATGTGAAAAGATTCTTAATGTAAAATCTTAGTGAAAAATTACGCATGGTCCCCGGCAATGGCGCCAAAAACTTGATAGGTCCACAAGTGTACGGCTGTTGTCAAGTAATAAAAGATATCGAACCACAGGGATCATGGAATAAATCACTAAAATAACACAAGAAGAGTGTAGAGTTCACGTAATTTGGGTTGAGAGGGGGAAAGTGAGAGTGAAGTTGAGCTCGTAGACCTCAATCGAAGAAAAATCAACTAGTGACAAGATTCGAAAAACGATCCTAGGATTTCGGATTCCTCGAGATTATGGTTCATTGCCCATGAACTCCTTACCATTCCTCAATGCCTACACAATTGTAGATATTCTAACCAAAATATCCAATTAGACCTCGTCAGATTTCCTCAGAATAAAATCAATAATCCTCTAACGTTACGATTACCAATTTGAGATGACCCCAGACAGCCTGGTTATAGCTCTCCCGCTGTCATCGGGCACACAAGCATACTACTAGGGTCCTACCCCCTGTCACCGAGTACCCACTTAAGGACCTCTCCCTAGCAATCAATAACCATTAGCTATCTCTCATAAGATTCATTGTAGCCTAAGAATTTCCTCGAAAAGTCCAGTTAAAGGTTCACCTTCTGTCACAAGGCACCCTGGTCATACGATCCTAAGATTTCCTTAAACAACAATTCACCCTCATCCTTATAGATTCATACCATTCATATTCATATCATCAAGCAAGCACAAGGCACAAATCCATAAAGCAAATGCACAAATATATCATAGAACATGGTAAACACAAATCCATAGTTACAATCATCCACATTACACTTCGATTCCTCCTACATCCTAAAATCTGAGGTTCTACTCCATGACGGAGGGGATACAATACGAAGAAGATTGAAAGAAATACATTTTAGATCCTAAATCTGAGATAGAAAGAGGAAATGAAACTTATCAATGATTGTCGTCTTCTTCGCCTTGCAATCTCCTCGTCGACGGTGAATGGATGCGACGGAGTAGGCCCGAATGGATGGATGGATCGTTGTTTCTTGCTCCAGATGGCAGCTAAGGTGCCTCTCTATCACCTCCAAGGACTTCCCCCCCCCCTTTTTAGGGTAAATAAGAGGGATATTTATATGCCCCCGCAATCAGCTCTTCGCCACATGGTCGTGTCTTGTCACACGACCTAGGGCACATGACCAGCATGCTCCATCACACGGTCGTGCCTGGTAGGTACTGCCAGGGGCTATTGATTCTGTGAAAAATAGGCATGGCCTGGCCCCGTTGAGGCTCTGGAAAGCAAGCACGACCAGAAGCTGGTTCTCCTTTGAAAATCAAGCACAGTCATGCCTGATAGGCACGACCAGAAGTTGGTTCTCCTCTGGAAATCAGGCACGATCGTGTCTGATAGGCACGGCCAGGCCCTGGCTCAAGATGGAATGGAGGCACGACCGTGCTTGATAGGCACGTCCTTGGGCAGCTAACTCTTTGGTTAAAGGCATGGTTGTGCCTGGTGGGCACGACCTCTTCCTGAAGTGGCTCTGGAGGATGAGACACGGTCGTGCCTTGGAGGCATGACCCTGTCTTGCTTTGTCTTTGTTTAGTTCTCCATTTCGCCTTCTTTTGCTCCATTTCCGTGCTGTAAAAGTATAAACACAAGAGCAGACCTCCGAACTAGGAAATGGAGAAAATATGCCTAATGCATAAATAAAGAATGTGATAAACGTAAGAAAATGATATGAAATACAGAAAGATGTGTAATGAAAATCTCAGAAACATATATATTCCCTACGCACATCACGCAGATTTGGTTAACCGATCAACGATTACCCAAATCGCATCATGACCCTTCCGGGTCCTCGGAAGTCCTGTAACAAAATCCATCGTAATGTAATCTCACTTCCACTCAGGAACTGGGATCTCCTGAAGTAATCCTGCTGGTCTCTGGTGTTCAACCTTCACCTGCTGACAGACTAAACACCTCACAACAAAATTCACAACATCCCTCTTCATGTCGTTCTACCAATAGGAGCGATTCAGGTCCCGATACATACAAGTACCACCCAGATGTATCGCAAACCTAGAATGATACCTTCTGTAATAACTTCTCCTTCACTGGATGCTGCTCTGAAACACAGAGTCATCCTCAAAATCAAAGTATCCCATCTGTGTCACAAGAAAACTCTGACTGTTGTCCAGAATCTACCCTGCTGCAAATAAATTGGATATGCTAGTCGCTAGCCTGTGCTGACTTAATCCTCTCCACTAAAGCTGACTGAGCAACCATCGAGATAAGAACATCCCACTGAGTCCGACTATGCTCCATCAATCCCAACTCAGAAAATTACCGTACCAGATCAGTAACGACTACCAAATGATTAGCCACAATTCCACGAGATTTTCGGCTAAGTGCATCTGTGACCACATTAGCTTTTCCTGGGTGATAGCTAATGGTATAATCATAATCCTTTAGATACTTTATCCAACGTCTCTGTCTGAGGTTCAGTTCTTTCTGCATGAACAAATATTTCAGACTCTTATGATCCATGAATATCTCGAAAGTGACTCCGTAGAGATAGTGTCGCCAAATCATAATCCTTCAGATCAGTAACAACTATGCTCCATCAATCCCAACTCAAAAAACTATCGTACCAGATCAGTAACGACTACTAAATGATTAGCTAAAATTCCATGAGATTTCCGGGCTAAGTACATCTGTGACCACATTAGCTTTCCCTCGGTGATAGCTAATGATACAATCATAATTCTTCAGATACTCCATCCAACATCTCTGTCTGAGGTTCAGTTCTTTCTGTATGAACAAATATTTCAGACTCCTATGATCCATGAATATCTCGAAAGTGACTCTGTAGAGATAGTGTCGCCAAATCTTCAGAGCGAAGATAATAGTGGCAAGCTTTAAATCGTGAACAGGGTAGTTCTTCTCGTGGTCCTTCAACTGATGAGAAGCATAGACAACCACCCGGTCATACTGCATCAATACTGCCCCCAATCCCTAGAATGAGGCATCGGTATACAATATGAATCCGTCATCATCAGAAGGAATCATCAGAATTGGGGCACTTACTAATCGCTGCTTTAGCTCCTGGAAGCTAGTCTTACAAGCCTCTGACCAAATAAATTTTACCCCCTTCTTGGTCGGACGGGTCAACAGTGTCGCGATACGAGAAAAATCTTCTATGAATCTGTCACGTCCCAGGAAGGTCATCCGAAAAATTTCAGCAGCATCTCCCCTGTAACTATGATAATTTTCCTAAATACATGTATATAAAGGCCAACATGGCCACAATAAGGACTACAAGTCCTGAACACAAACATCATAGATGCATACAAATAATACTAAGGCCCACATGATCACAACTACTAACAATCATGCAACATATAGAAAAATATGCATAGCGAAAACATCAAAAAAATTTGAACAAAACAGACAACCACAAGTACAAGTCCAACATCACAACTACAGTCCAAGTAACAACACAATCCAATCTAGACAAACTAACATATACCAATCTTCCTGCTGTGAGATGGATACAATCAGCCAGATCTCTAAGCTCCAAGTACTATCCATCTATCTGCTACTTGAGGAGAAAACAAGACAACCCCAGGGTCTGGGTAGTGAGCATTAGATACTCAGTGGATACAGAATAGAAGTACATGTACAAATAGATCAACAGGAATAACAAAAGTATACAGTCCAGAATGAATATGTATAGACAAGATAAATGATAATCAATAGGTAACAGGAATCAACAGATAACATGAATCATGGTCATAAGAATCATGTAAATGTAATCATGTATGTAATGTCACGCAGTGCAACAATCATAACAAACAAGTACAACAGTCACAACCATACGAATAAAGTAAACTATGTATAACCTACCAACAAATACATGTAAATATGCAACAACCATCGCAATCAAATGTAACTCACTATCTGCACTCGCTATCCCCAGTCACCCCCCTAGGGCAGTGAACTGGGAAGCACAACAGGACATACTGCACAGGCTCCAACAACTAACCACCACCAATCTAGTGGGGGAGCGGGCAGTGTAGCAGGAGGACAATATAACTAGTCCTGGTTGCACTCAACTATAGTGCAATATACTCTCGCCCCTGTATCTCACCACAACACGGTGCCAGGCAAGAGACAATAAGAATAGTCAACAATGTTGTCAACAACATCTACAACTAGTATGTGGATGTAATGATAATCATCCCAACATGTAATGACTACAATTAATTAGCATGCTCAATAGGAATCAAGAGAATTCAATATAGGTCAACGATACAACAGTTATGACTGTTCTAACAGTGGATAGATCAATCAGAGGTCATTCAACATGTATCAAGTAACGAATCATGCTAATATCAATAGGGTAAATGACATAAATAACACTAGTATCAACATGATAGTAATAGATCATCATAAGGTCAACTGACAAGTATCAAGCATCATATGAACAAGAGAATCAACAAAATAATATCACAAGCACTATGGATAACAACGGAAGTAAGAATCAATAGATCATGCACAAACATAAAACATGTAGTGACCAAGTATAGGGTACTCACCTGAATCAAATGTCTGTCCACAATAGAACCCCACAAATACAGAACCTCAAATCAATCAAGGTACTGCAAAAAGGAATAAATAATATTCCTAAATATAATGATTAAACTAATAAAACCATACTAAAATCATACTTAATTTTAATCATATTTAGCCTAACCTAATTAACCTAATTAATTCAACAAAATTTCACTAAACTAATCAACCCAAATTTCAACATTAATCATCACCCAACTAACAACCAACAACCTATTAATTAAATCTTCATCACGGCATCAACATCAACCTAATCAAACTGATCCATAAAATTCCAATCTACAAATCAAGCAACCCCTAATCAACAGATCAAACTCCTAAACTCATCGAAATCAATTCTACAGTAACAACAACACCAATCCAACAGTAACCGGAATCAACACCAATCGGCACTGATCAAGTTCATCTTTAATCGAACAACTCCATAGTCACCAACAACTTCATCCTCACCGAACAAAGCACAACCCATCCAAAATCAATCCACCAAATCCATTGTTCAACAAAGACAACCAAATTAGAATCAATAAGAAGCTTACCTCAATCAAACCCTAATCGAGATCCGACTCTCCCTTCTCGGTCGACGCCGCCGTCCACAGATCAATCCCCACATTGCTCTGTGAATCCAAATCCAGATTTAAAAATCAAAAAAAAACCTAAAAGATCCAAGAGAAATCCCTATAAAATAGGAATTCATGCTCTTACCGTCGATCTGAATCGAGCTCTGCCGTCACTTCTCACCGATCGCCGTCTGTCGGATCCCAGCGTCGACCGAACTCTTGGTCACCGGAGATTCACCTCCAAGTCAACACCGACTTCATCTGAGTACTCACGAAATTGCTGAGAGAAGAGAAGATCGAGCTCGGGCGGCGGAAGAAGAGTCGCGATCAGTAGTGAGGGCGTCGCGGAATCGGGAACCAAAGGTTACGCGCGATCGGGATCTCAGGGACAGGGAGCGGCGATTGGGAATGAACAGTGTTGGTTCTTTTAATATGCGTTAACGGGTTACGGATCCAATCTTTAACCCTTTACCCTTTAACCCATTAACACATTAACCCATCAACCTTAAATCCCTAATTTTATTTAATTGGCTTTATTAAATGAGTTAGGGTTTAATTACACACATTCAACTTTAGATTTAGACTAATTAAATTCTTCATTAGTCTCCCTTAAACTCACAATAAAGATAAACATTAATTGCAAAAAAAACCCCTAAAATTCTTGGTATTTTACATTCTCTCTCACTAACAAAAATTTGGTTCCCAAATTTATTATCTTCATGCTACAGTACAAAATACCATAATACTTAAATCATACCTCAAGCAAACAGATGAGGGTATCGAGCCCGGATGGTGTCCTCCTGCTCCCACGTAGCCTCCTCATCCGTATGATGCTGTCATCTGATTTTCACAAGTCGAATGGTTTTGTTCCGCAACTGAAGTTCCTTCCGGCCAAGAATCCGCACCGGAATCTTCTCATAAGACGCATCCGGCTGGAGAGAAACAGGTACTTTCCTCAAAATATGTGAAGAATGAGGTGCGTATTTCCGTAATATAGATACATGAAATACATTATGGACACCCACAAGTGTTGGAGGCAATGTCAGGCGAAATGCAACCTCACCAATCCACTCCAATATCTCAAATGGTCCAATGTACCGCGGAGCCAACTTTCCTCTCAACCCAAACCTCTTCACCCCTTTCGTGGGTGATACATGTAAGAATACATAATCTTCCACCGCGAACTCCAATAGCCGACGTCTTCGATCCGCATAACTCTTCTGTCGATCCTGAGCCTCTAACATACGACGTCTGATAACTCGCACAAGCTCAGCATCCTACTAGATACTCTGCGAACCTAACATCTGTCACTCGTCGACCTCCTCCCACAACACTAGAGATCAACATGATCTACCACACAATGCCTCAAATGGAGCCATCCGAATAGTAGAATGATAACTATTATTGTACGAGAACTCCACTAGATGTAGATGATCCTCCCAGCTGTCTCCGAAATTCAGAACACAAGCTTGTAATAAATCCTCAAGAGTTTGAATGGTACGCTCTGACTGACCATCTATTTGTGGATGAAATGCTATGCTGAAATGAAGCTCTGTACCCAATGTCTACTGCAAACTCTACCAGAACCGTGAGATAAAATGCAGATCTCTATCCGAAATAATACTCGCAGGCACTCCGTGCAATCTGACGATCTCTCTGCAGTACAAATCCGCCAGACGATCCAGTGAATCAGTCATACGCATCGAAAGGAAATGCGCAGATTTGGTTAATCAATCAACAATTACCCAAATCGCATCATAACCCTTCCGGGTCCTCGGCAGTCCGATAATAAAATCCATCGTAATGTGATCTCACTTCCACTCAAAAACTGAGATCTCCTGAAGTAATCCTGCTGGTCTCTAGTGTTCAGCCTTCGCCTGCTGACAGACTAAACACTTCACAACAAAATCCGCAACATCCCTCTTCATACCGTTCCACCAATAGGAGCGCTTCAGATCCTGATACATACGAGTGTCACCCAGATGTATCGTAAATCTAGAATGATGTGCCTCCTGTAATAACTCCTCTTTCACTGAATGCTGCTCCGGAACACAGAGTCGTTCTCAAAATTGAAGTATCTCATCTGTATCACGAGAAAACTCTGACTGCTGTCCAGAATCTACTCTGCTACAGATGAACTGGATATGCTGATCGCTAGCTTGTGTTGGCTTAATCCTCTCCACTAATGCTGACTGAGCAACCATCAACACTAGAACACCCCGCTGAGTCTGACTATGCTTCATCAATCCCAACTCAGAAAACTGTCGTACAATGTTAGCAACGGCTACCAACTGACTAGCCAGAATCCCACGAGACTTTCAGCTAAGCGCATCTGCAACCACATTATCTTTCACTGGGTGATAGCTAATGGTGCAATCATAATCCTTCAGATACTCCATCCAGCGTCTCTGTCTGAGGTTCAACTCCTTCTGGGTGAATAGATACTTCAAACTCTTATGATCTGTGAAGATATCGAAGGTGACTCCGTAGAGGTAGTGTCGCCAAATCTTTAGAGCGAAGATAATAGCGGTAAACTCTAAATCATACATCGGATAGTTCTGCTCGTGATCCTTCAGCTAACGAGAAGTGTAGGCAACCACCTGATCACGCTGCATCAATACTGCACCCAATCCTTGAAATGAGGTATCGGTATACAATATAAATTTGTCATCACCAGAAGGAATCATCAGAATCAGAGCACTGACTAATCGCTACTTCAGCTCTTGGAAGATAGTCTCATAAGCCTCTGACCAAATAAATTTCGCTCCCTTCTTGGTTAGACGAGTCAGTGGTGTCGCGATGCGAGAGAAGTCCTCTACAAATCTTTGATAATAACCAGCTAAACTCAGAAAATTATGAATCTCCTGAATAGACTTGGGCTGCTCCCAACCAGTAACAGCCTCTATCTTCTAAGGATCTACAAAAATACCTTTGCTCGATACAACATGTCCAAGAAATCTCATAAAAGATAATCAAAATGCGCACTTGTTGAACTTAGCATACAGCTGCTCTCGACATAATGTCTCCAACATGATGTGGAGATGCTGCTCATGCTCTTCCTCCGATCGAGAATATATCAGGATATCATCGATAAAGACAATCACAAATCGGTCCAGATACTCCAAGAAAACTCGGTTCATTAGATCCATAAATACGTCTGGAGCATTGGTGAGATCGAACGACATCATCAAGAACTCGTAATGTCCGTACCAAGTGCGAAAGGTTGTCTTCTGCACATCCTCATCTCGTACTCTGAGCTGATGATATCCATATCGTAAATCAATCTTAGAGTACACACATGAACCCTTTAGTTGATCAAATAAATCGTTAATATGTGGCAACGGATATTTATTCTTAACTGTTACCGCATTTAGCTAGTGGTAATCAATACATAATCTCATGAATCCATCCTTCTTCACAAATAAGACTGGAGCTCCCCATGGTGATACACTAGGACGAATAAAATCCCAGTCCAAAAACTCCTGTAGCTGGATCTTCAGTTCCTCTAACTCCTTTGAAGCCATCCGATACGGAGCCTTAGACACTGATGTAGTGCCTGGAATAACCTCAATAGTGAACTGGACCTACCTCTAAGGTGGCGCTCCAGGAAGTTCGTTCGGAAAAATATCCTGATAGTCGCGGACGATACGAACATCAGAAGGACAAGAAATCCTAACTTCCTCTGCTTGCTTTAGAAATAATAAATACCCACGACATCCACCGTCTAACATCCTCTACGCTTGTATGACAGAAATAATGGATACGGCATCACTCCGAGTACCCACGAATTCCCAAGTGGATTGATCCGGAGGTCAAAAGGTAATCACCCTGGCTCGATTGTCCACGGTAGCATAATAGGTGGCTAACCAGTCCATACCCAGAATGATGTCAAACTCCATCAAATCCAGCACCTAAAGGTCCACTGTAAGAATATGACCGTCAAAATCTAATGGACATCCCCTAATCTCCTGATTTGTAGTCAACACTTCACCCGAAGATAAAGAGACTGCCAGATTTTCTTCAAAAATAATCGAGACATAAATGAATGTGAACTACCCGTATCTATCAAAGTATCAGCAAATATATCATAAACTGTAATCATACCACGGAAGATCGATCTATCGGTCCGCTGCGCCTCCTCTCGTGTGATGGCATATGCACGACCAACCTCCGTGCTGGACAGCTATATAGCTGGCTGAGAAATAGTAAGTCTTCACTCTGTAGGAATCTGACTCTGAGGTGCTGCTGGTGGCCGCTGCTGCATCGGAACAGCCGCATAACATATCTTTGGCTGGAAATCTATTGGTAATACTATATACTCTCTTCCCTGAATCTGATGCATCTATCCTGAAGATGGTAGAGCTCTCTGCTGCTGAGGTGCTCTATGTCTCGTTGGTATCCTCTACTATCACGGCTATGTGTCCTCCAGCAGTGGAAGTATCAATGCGCTCCAGCTGAGCTCTCCGAGTGCAGTCACCGATCATGTGACCAGGTTGTTTGCAGTAATAGCAAACAGCTTGATCGGATGGACAATTAGCAATTTGATGACTACCAGATCCACAGCGATAACATTTCTTCTCCATAATCTCCTTCCTCTAAGAGCCACTCGAAGATCCAGCAGGTCGTTTCCCTTTCTGTCATCTGAAAGAATCTCATGTACTATACCCTTGAGT
>JAOBBC010045977.1:0-11902 GCA_025388495.1 Curcuma longa
AACGAATAGAGTTCGTTGCCAATTGGCAATGAACAGTAGTTCGTTGCCAATTGGCGACGAATTCTGTTCGTCTATTTGTTGCCAATTGGCAACGAATGTTGCGACGAATCCGGATTTTTGTTGTAGAAATTTGTTACAAAAAAAAATTTTTGTTGCTAATATTTGCGATGAGTTATTCACAACGAATTTAGATTCGTTACAAAATTCGTTGCAAAAAAGTTTGCAACGAATTTTTTAATAAAATTCGTTGCAAAATTCGTTGCAGAAGTAGTTTTTTTTTTAGTGAAAATTATCCCTAGTTGATGAATCAATAAGTATGGATGTCATCGATTCTATTGAGACTAGCACGTTTTAAACTTCTTGGTTTGTCAAGCAGTTGTTCTCACTTGTTGGAGACATTAGATGTTGATAGCTAAATGTAACTAGTTCATTCGAGTGACCTGTCGAGACTTTATATAGTTTTATACATTTGTCAATGAAGATCTCAGTACAACTTAAGTGTGAGTTTCCTTGGACTTGCGGTATTAGATTACTTTGGTCATGGAAGCTTATACTTTAACATCTTAAACAAACATCTCCGAAGTGGTGTGAACTCAGAATGATTGAGTACAAGTCAAAGTGTCTGAAGGTGCTTGAATAGCCTATAGAAGATTCACCATTCATTGAAAAAGAGATGTATACCCTGCGGCTGTTTGTTACGATTGTTATTAAAAGTCTTTGACCAAAGCACTACATATTAAGAGTACGACACTCTTAGACACATGTACGAGTAACTTGAATCCACTAGACAAGAAAGCAAGTTTGGGCTAGGTGTGACGTAGTCAGCATAGTGGAGACTAACATATATAGACGATATCCTGAACCAAGCGGATATAAGATGGTAAAAGGAATGAGACGTATTTCATTATAGCTGCTGAAGGGTTTAGAAATTTTTTTAGAATCAATCAGTGATTTTTCAATCAATTGAGGATCATGATATACTATTAGGTATCACTCATAATCGTTCTACAATTAATGGTTAATTACAGACGACCAACATAACCGGGAACTTATTGGATCATACGCACTACAAGTTCTTCGAAAGACTTAAAACGAGTTTGAGAATTAGATTTTCATATCAAAAGAAATAAAGTCTGGTTGGACTGGACAAAGGGCAAAATGATAGACTTCGTCTTATGAAGATGAAATAAACAAAACAGTTTGGTTCAAATCGAAAGCGGTCTGGTTATTGAACTAAACGATTCGATTTCGAACCAAATTGAACTAACTTGATTTGATTCATGATAGAATATATTTTGGCAAAATGGAAGAAATGATGGGATTCATCTTGTGAAGACAAAATGAACAAAATTAGTTTGGATCAAATCAGAGGTCGTTTGGTCATTGAACCATGCGATTTAGTTTTGAACCCGGTTTGCTATAGTACCATGATCGATTTGCTACAGTAAACCTTAATAATTCCTAAATCCGGTTCATGGCTTTTCTCCAGTTTATTTTCCTCTCTTTCGGTTCTCTCCGTCAGTCGCCGCCCGTCGCCCGCCACTCGTCGCTCGCCCATAAGCGAAGAAACCAACTTGCGATTTGGTCGGCGAAGAAATCGCATTCCCACGCGATTTAGAACCCCTCGCCGGTCGCGTCAGACGTGATGAGAGGAGCGTCGCAACCCTTCGTCGGTCGCAAGCATGGGAAAGGAGGAAGAACTTGTAGTTTAGTCACAATGAGAGGAGAAGTCGCAGTCTTCTAGTCTTGCCGCTCACGTGGGAGAAGAGCAACGCCAGAACCCTAAATACGCTGCCACCTCCCTTCTTCCTCGCTAGCATCGCTGCTTTGCCATTGTTGTCTGTCGCCTCCTGATTCTCCCAAATCATGAAGAATAGAGGACTCTTGCTTCGGCCAAACCCTTTCTTCTTCCTTCTGAGTGCGAGCATCGTTGGTCGCCCCTCCTCCTTCGAGTTACCGATTGCGATCAAGAACCCTAGCGCCGGCCATGGGAGTGGAGGAAGAGTCAAGAACTTTGTGCCTCTAGATTACTTTGTCGGAGGAGAAGGCCTCTCCCGAGCACGTGTGCACCCTATTGGGATCGTCCTGATGCAATGTGCGTGTTTTATATTTCAGAAACGTGCGTAGCAGAAATAAAAATGACAATAATTATAAATTTATCACAACACATACATGCATGATAAGGAAATAGTAAGTACAAGACATAGTAGTAAATTTAAAATTTTACAGAATTAACATTCTATACGTACCTGGCGTATGACACTTATCGGGAAGGGCATCAATCGCACGGTTCTCCTCTGAGTCCTGCCTCTACTAGTGATTCACGTGAAGTGATCTTCAGGACGGCTTCTAAAGCCTCAAGTCACATCACAGTTTTCGATACTAATCGACGAGCAGTAACGATCGATATGAGAGAAAACTCTAATATCGAAAACACGCAACAACATATGTCGCGATCATTTTCGGGGCTTTCTTTCTATCATCGAGAATTTACAATTCCGACAACACAAAATACAAGAAAAAATTATCGAAATAATTTTTGGGGAATGGAAATACCGTAGGCACATGACAAAAACTCTATAATCTACCAAAATCTTGAAATGCCCGCAATTTCTCCATCCAACGAAGAATCCCACGAAAGCTTCTCCGATGAACCGTTCGACGATAGCAATTAGGGTTTTTTTAATCCTTGGTGGTAGCAAGTTCACCATCATTGGAATCCCAGCTGGCCGGCGGTGAGCAAACACGACAGAATAGGGGTGTCCGAGCTTAGGAGCACACTGGAGCAAAGGGAAGAGGTCAATACCTGTTCACAACTTCTCCTCTGGTGAGCCGTGGGACGGGCGCGAGCTCCGGTCACGACGGCGACGGTGAGAAAACAGGGCAAAAGAGGGGCAGGCACTAGGGTTTCTCTCCGTTCACAATTGATCTCGTACTTGTGCCCTCAACCTCAACCCTCCTCTTATACCCCTCACTAGCATGAAAAGGGCGACGAGAAAATTGACAACGGTGGCGACGTGGCTGCGTTTGGACACGGTCATCACGTGCTAGGAAGAAACGGCGACGTGGGCTAGTGCGGCGCGCGTGGGCCGGGCCGAGAGGAAAAGAAAAAGGGCTCAGTTCGATTGAATCGGGTTCAGGCTTAGTACTGTAGCAAACCATCTTTGCTTTTAGTTCGTTTGGTTCGGTGACCAAACGATCTCCGATTTGACCCAAATAAGTTTTGTTTGATTCGTCTTCTCGAGATAAATCTGGTCATCCCCTTTACTTTGCCAAAATAGTTTTCATTATTAATCAAACCAAGTTGGTTCAATTTTGATTCAATATTAAGTCATTTGGTTCAACAACTAAATTCCTTCTGATTTAAACCAAATCAAATTTTTTTATTGTTTGGTCCAACTAAATCAACATTCTCTCGATGTGAGAATTTAATTCTCAAACTTGTTTTACGTCCTTCCAAAAACTTCTTATTCGTGTGACCCAATAGGTCCTTGGTTATGTTGGTCGTTCGTAATTAACTATTAATTCTTAGAACAATCATGAATGACACCTAGTAGTACATCATAATCCCTAATTAATTGAAAAATCAATGATTGATTTCAGAATGATTTCTAAACCTTTTAGCTACTTCAATAACAGTGCCTCATTCCTTCACTCATCCTATACCCGTCATCTTTGACATGGTATGTCTGTGTCAGTCCACACCAGGCTGACTATGTCATACCTAGCCCAAGCTACTCTCTTGTCCTATAGATTCAAGTTACTTGCACATATGTCCAAGAGTGTCATGCTCTTGACATGTGTAACTTTGGCCAAAGACTTTCAGTAACAATCCTAACAAGTGGTCGTAGGGTATACTTCTCTCTTAGCAGAGAGCGGTGAATCTTCTATGGGCTATTCAAATACTTTCGGACACTTCAACTTATACCCAATCATCTCGGATCCACACTTTATTAAAGATGTCTGCTTAAGATGTCAAAGTATAAGTTTACTGACCAAGGTAACTTAAATATCGCAAGTCTAAGGAACCTCGCACTTAAATCACATTGAGATCTTCGTTGACATGTGCTTAAAAGGAACTATACGAAGTCTCAAAGCAGGTCACTCCAATGAACTGATTATCTTTAATCAACATCCACGTTTATCTTTCAACATCAAATGTCTTCAGCTAGTGAGATCGGTTGCTTGTCGAACCAAGAAGTTTAAACGTGCTAGTCTTAGCAGAATCGATGTCATTCATAATTATTAATTCATTGACTAGGGATAATTTTAATACATTCATAATTACACATATAGAGATCTTCACAAGTTGTGATCTAATTACAAATTCTCTCATGCTATGAATCGTATTACAGACGTTCAGTAATTAAGTTTAAGATTCAATCAAACGTAAGAAATTACGCACTTAAAAAGTGAACTTTATTATTATTAAATAATTTAACAATACAATCATAAGACGATTACCTTAGGACACCTCTCAAACATAACACACCTGTAGCCAACCATCAGGAAGAAGGAAGTGCAAGCCAACATTGGATGCCAGTGTTAGATTTGAGGGGTATTCTAAGGCAATCGCCTTACGATTATACTATTTATTGGATAAATAATAATTCAATATTTGAGTGCATATTTTCTATGTGTTTGGTTAGATCTTAAATTCAATTATTGAATGCCCGCAATACGATTCATAGCATGAGAGAATTTGTGATTGGATCACAACTAGTGAACATCTCTACATGTATAATTATGAATGTATTGAAATTATCTCTAGTCAAGGAATTAATAAGCTTGGACGTCATCGATTCTGTTGAAACTAGCACGTTTAATCTCCTTGATTAGCCAAGCAACTGATCTCTCTAGCAAGAGACATTGGATGTTGAGAGTTAAATGTGGATGCTGGTTAAAGGTAACTAGTTCATTGGAGTGACCTATTTTGAGACTTTATATGGTTCTATACATATGTCAATGAAGATCTCAATGCAGCTTAAGTGTGAGTTTTCTTTGACTTGCAGTATTCAATTCACCTTGGTTATGGAGGCTTATAATTTGACATCTTAAGTAAACATCTCCGAGGAGGTGTGGACCCGAGATGATTGAGTATAAATTGAAGTGTCCGAAGGTGTTTGAATAACCCACAAAGGATTCACCACTTCTTAAAAAAGGAGATGTATACCCTGCGGTCGCTTGTCAGGATTATTACTAAAAGTCTTTGGTCAAAGCATCACATGTCAAGAGTATAGTACTCTTGGACTCATGTACAAGTAACTTGAATCCATAGGATAAGAAAGCAAGCTTGGGCTAGGTATGACGTAGTCAGTCTAGTGTGGACTGACACACATAGACTATATCCTGAATCAAGTGGGTATAAGACGGTGAAAGGAATGAGACACGTCTCAATGTAGCTGATGAAAAGTTTAGAAATATTCTGAAATCAATCGTTGATTTTTTGGTAAATTAGGGATCATGATGTACTACTAGGTGCCACTCATAATCGTTTCATAATTATTGGTTAATTATGGAGGACCAACATAATCGAAAACCTATTGGGTCACACACACTATAAGTTCTCCGAAAGACTTAAAACGAGTTTGAGAATTAGATTCTCAGATCGAGAGAAATAAAGTATGGTTAGACCAAACAAAGGACAAAATGATGAAATCTATCTTATGAAGACTAAATGGACGAAATTGATTTCATTCAAATCAGAGGTCATTTGGTTAGTGAACCAAATGATTCAATTTTGAACCAAAATTGAACCAACTTGGTTTGACTCATGATGGAAGAGATTTTGGTAGAACGGATGGGATGAGAAGCTTCACTTTGTGAAGACGAATTGAACAAAACTAGTTTGAGTCAAATCAAAGGTCATTTAGTTGGTGAATTAAACGATTTAGTTTTGAATCTGGTTTACTATAGTAACTGGCCGGCTCGCAACAGTAACAAATCTGAACTCGATTTAGGTTTTGGACCGATTTATCTCTGGTTTCCTCTGGTTCAATCCACGCACACCGACCCAACCCTAATCGTGATTATAAGTTCCTGTAGCTTCTCCATCACGTGAAGAACAAAGGGGGAATCACGATTTCGTAATGGGGGCTTTCGGCGATAGTGGCATTGGCTTTCGACGGTCGCGACTTTGGCTTCTGTCAGTTGCGGCCTATCCTTTGCCATGCGCACCCTTCTGCTGATTGCGTGCAGTTTTCGTCGATCTCCAGTCGCAGTGAAGAAGCCGGTCACAATGAAGAAGCCGGGCGTGTGGGAGATGATGGACGGAAACCCTAGCTCGAAGTATCGAAAATGCCTCTCCCTTCTTCTGTTGGTGCCCCGGTTAGTTTTGATACGATCAACCAGGTTAAGTTAGGTCTTATGTTATTCTAATTTCTTTGCTAATTGTGCAGGAATTTAGGTATAGAGGAAGTCGAGCGTAAGACGTAGCAGACGAGAAAGGTTGCATGGGGAAGTGAGCCGACAGGCTTGGTGCAATTCGGAGAAAGCACGCTCGAGGGGAAAAAGGTCGGAGTCAAGTTTGGGTGAGCCGAAATCTGGTTGGTCAGAAATCACCCAACCGACGATTCTACAAAAAGTCAACAAAAGTCAAACATGTTGACTTTCACCCATTGACTTTGATCAATTTTATCTTTTATCATATAAAAGAAAAATACTTGATTTTTATTAAGGATAATTCTCTTTATCTTGTATTAAAGATAAAGTTTATCCTTATTTAATCAATGCTCGAGATTTAAGATTATCTCCAATTAACGATTAAGATCGCATTAATGGATCAACAACCAAGAGAAAGTTCATCTACGATCAACGATCTAGATCTATTCTCTTGGGCTATAAATAAGACTTAGAATTTTAGAAGTCAGATCATCAATTACTTTGTAATATTTTCTTTAAATTTCTGTGCTACAACTATAAAGGCTCCTCCACCTAAAGGAGTTCTAATTGAGCGTTAACCGCCTTGGAAGCAATGATCTAGTTGCAACCAAGTTTATTTTAAAGACGAGTGCTATTCTTCTTAACCGTCTATTCACCCCCTCTAGCTGGTCTAACCCGATCCAACAATTCGTATTAGAGCGAGTTCGCTGCAAAAGGACTAACCGTCAACTGCACTACCGTCAACCAAAATGGTCGGACTCGTCATCTACTTGCCAAAATTCAAGGGGGAGTTCGCCGAATGAAAGTGCAAGATGGAGGTATTCTTCATTACAGATTTCAAATTAGTTATAATAATGCAGTCTGATTTTGTAGCTCCCGAAGAAAAGGATTTAACTAAATGGAGCAAGAAGGACCAATCTGATTTTGTGGTGAATGGAAAAGCAATTTACCATTTGCTTTCTGTACTCCTAGCGCAAGAGGTCAACCGAATCGGTACATACGCATCCACAAAAAAACTCTGAGAAAAATTCTTAGAGTTATACGAAGGGACTTCGGAGGCCAAACTCGCTAAAAGGGACCTTCTCCGGAACCAACTGACCAACCTCCGGATGAAACAAGGCGAAATGGTAGCGCATCTGCACTCGAAGATAAAAGGTTTGATAACCGAACTAACGAATCTCGAGGAAAAAGTAAGTAACCGAGATTTATTGAGGTACGCGCTTAATTCGTTCCTGAGAAATTCTGATTGGTCATCTTTTGTTGATTCTTTCTTTATTGCTAAAGATCTCGAGACAGCTTCGCTTGAGAATTTATTTTCAACATTTGAACTTTACCGAATCAAGAATTGCAGGAAGTCGAAAGGCGAACGGTGTAGCCCTGAACGCGAAAATAACGGAACCAGAACCGGCATCCTCGGATAATGAAGGAGGAGAAAAAGGATATCTGGTAAGAAAATTTAAAAAATTTATTAAATCTAATCAATTTTCAAAATTTTAGGGAAAGAAGAGATCTCCAAAAAGGAGGATAGTAAAATGCTATAATTGTGATGAAGATGGTCACATAAAGGAAAACTGTCCTAAATTGAACAACAAGAAGAACTCCCAACCATAGAAGAAGAATGTCTTGAAAGCAATTTGGGACGAGACGTCTTCCGACGAGTCAGAAGTTGAGGAGTATGCTGGACTTGCTCTAATGACAAGTCATCAAGAGGAAGACAAAGAAGAGAGTTCATCAGAAATGAACATCCATGAAGGGGGAGAATCATCTGATGAAAGCAGTAGCGACGAGGAACCACTAAGCAACATCTACGACGAAATGGTAAGTGAAGTATGTAAATTACCTTCCGACAAATTATTTTCCACTTTAAAATCGATGTTTAATAGTTTATGTAGAAATAGAAGAAAAATGTTAAAATTAAAAAAGGAATTAGCTTTATCATGCCCACTAAGCATGTTTGACAATTTAAAAATTTAAAATGGAAATTTAAAAATTTAGTCACTAAGTTAGAATATGATATTACATGATTACAACAGAAAAAGAATTCTTATTCTCATGGGTTAAATTGGTATTGTTGGGTTGCAAGGGTGCAAACATAGTCCCACATCTAAAGCACATGAAAAAAATTATGGGTTTAAAAGGATGGAAGATATCTCTATTGGTATGAGGCCTTTTGGGGAGAACCCAAGAACAAAGCCATGAGGGTTAGGCTCAAAGTGGACAATATCATACTATTGTGGAGATGCGGACATCCTTGGGGACCTACAAGTGGTATTAAAGCGAGACCGCTATTCAACGGACTAACCGCCGGAAGAGCCATGATCCAGATCTAACCATGTGGGTTAAACCTTAAACAAAGAAAGTGGGTGCTCTCGTGTCTAAATCAAGAGGACTAGACATTAGGCAGGAAGTCCTAGTAGGTCGGGTGGACCGAGGGGTAGGAAGTCCTAGTTGCAGCTAGGCAGGAAGTCCTAGTAGGTCAGGTGGACCGAGGGGCAGGAAGTCCTGGTGGGTCGAGGATTCAGACATCAAATGGAGGCTTTCCGTTTGAGGGGGGGCCTGTGATCCTTTGTTTGAGGGGTAGATTGTTAGGTTGCAAGGGTACAAACATAGTCCCACATCTAAAGCACATGGAAAAGATCATGGGTTTAAAAGGATAGAAGATATCTCCATTAGTATGAGGCCTTTTGGGGAAAGCCCAAAAATAAAGCCATGAGGGTTTAGACCCAAAGTGGATAATATCATACCATTGTGGAGATGCGGACATCCTTGGGGACCTACAGTTATGTGAAAATCATAAGGGTCAATATAGGAAAATTTTCAGAAATTATGTACCCCTAAAATTTTTAATTAATCAAGTAGATAGGAACCTATTTTGGATTCCTAAATTTGTCTTAAATTAATATTTTTATATTGACTAACATTATGTATGTGCTATTTTTTTATAAATTTAATATAATTGACCTTTAGCTTAAGAAAAGTGTGTTACTATTTTTTCTTAATGCATAGATATGTCAACTATACACTTAAACTTTTTTCAAAATTTTTTGAATATTTTTTTTGAATTTTCATGATTTTTCATTCAAAATTTAAATTTTAAAAATGGAAAAGTAATTTATTTTCTCAAATCCAATTTTTCTGGACTCAGATATAGTCAAAAGAATTCAATACAATTTTTTTGTTGAATTTTTCTAAGTATTTTTGAATTTTTTTATTTATTCTTCAAAAATTCCTCTATGTGAATATTTATTTTATTTTCAGACTTAGTGAATGAATTTAAAATTGAAAATTTTTGTAAAATCTCAAATCTCTATCCTCGACCTCTACAAATAATTTCAGATTTTTTAACAATTTTTTAATTTTCTATGAATTTTATAATAAAATCTTAATTTTAATTTTAAAAATTTGATAGCAAAATATTTTGATTAGATATGATTTTTTTGAATCTATACATCATATGTTGACTTTGTCAAAAAAATTTCTGAATTTTTTCAGTCAATTTAAAATTTAAAAATTAAAATTTTATATTCCTTAAGTTGTCAATTTTTAATTTTTTTTCAAACACAGAAAAATCAATTAATTCTAAAATTTTTATACTATTCTCAAAATTTTTATTCAACTTTCACAAAAATTTTTGAATTTTTTTTGTTAATGAAATTATTTTTTTATAAAATTTTTAAGTAAAAATGTCATTTTAAATTTGAATAATCCTTGGCAACGTTAATTTTTTAAAATCAATTTTTTTGTAAACTTCTCTGTATTAATTGAACACTTAGAAAAAAATTTCTAACTTTTTCTAACTTTCTATTACACTTACACAAATTTTTTCTTGCCTTTCCTAATTTTATGTACTCCGTTTTTGTTGTGATCAAAGGGGGAGAGTAGGCTGAGATTCAGAAGAAGGATATAGCTCTAACATGAAATATATTTTTTCATGCTTAACCTATTTATTTAGTTCTATTTGTGTTCTTTATTTTTTGGTTTAACCCTAACTGAACTTGGATTGATGCACATCAAAAAGGGGGAGATTGTTGGTGCCCCGCTTAATTTTGATGTGATCAACTGATGAGCGTAGGTCATATATGATTTTTAGCCTTGTTTAACGCTCATCTATTTGTAATTCATTGCATATGCTCTACTTTATCACACCTTATTTATTTATTATTGTCTGTTTCTACTCTTTTACTTGGAGATCTGCTCTTTATATATTTTGCTTGACAGGATGCGATTTAGAGCCAAAACGATATATTATTGATGGTGGAGAGAAACACGAAGAAATGGAGAAGAAGGAGTAACAAAGAAGAACACGGCCATGCCTACCAGGCACGACCGTGCCTCTACCCGTGCTCACTTCCAGAGCAGGACCATGTTGGGGTCGTGCCTATTAGGCACGACCGTGCCCCAGTTTTTGCCTGATCCAGCTTGGGGCCGTGCCTAAAAGGCACGTCCGTGTTTCATTCCCAGAGACGCGCTAGGTATAGGTCGTGCCTATTTTCCAGAGGCGCGACTGTGCCAAGCCGTGTCTCACAGGCACGACCGTGCCTGTTTTCCCGAAGCATGCCTGTTCCAAGCCGTGCCTATTAGGCACGGCCGTGTGACGGAGAATGCTGGGCGTGTCTCCCTTCTGGATAGTTCTGCAGACTTAAAGTAAAATGAGCATAACTTTCAGTTCAGATAGACCCACAGGCCGTGCTACATACTAAAATGTAGAGAACTTCAAGATCTACAACTTTGCTTCAGGGTGTACAGAAAGATGACTTCTCTAGGCCGTGCTAAATGGCACGGCCGTGCCTCCTAACCGAGGCCACGCTGGGTGCTCTGCCCAAACTGCAGATCAAATTTCGAACCAATATAACTTTCGGCTCAGATGGAGTTATGGGTCGGTCCACCTACCAAACTGAAGATAATTTGGAGCTCTACAACTTTGGTTTAGAGTCCAATTGAAGAAACTAGGTTTATTAGGTGAAAAACCCATTGAGACAGAGCCTTATAAACCAGGAAAATCTGGACAGATTTGGGAGAGTATAAAAGTGGGAAACAAATCCAATCTTGGGTTATCTTGGGTCATTTGTTGGACTTTCCGAGCCGTAAAAACCGCTTTTTGCGTTGCGAAAACCTCGGAAGTCCATGCCAAAGGATCCATGCGACAAAAATTTTGCAAAACTTGTTTTATATTCTAGATCTACTCTAAATCTACGAGTTTAGAGAGTTACCCTTGATGCGTATCCCTTCGCTAATCTCGCTCGTCCAAACGAAGTCGAATCTCGAGAGCTACACGCGTAGACTCCTCTATGATATCCACACGGACTCTTTGGTGGAAAAATCGAAGCCTAAAGGTGTGCTAGCACCTTGGAATGGATTCGATCAGTAGTAGAGGAGAAGGAGAAGGAAGAAAACCAAGGAGAGGGAGAAGAAAAAGAAGTTCACGTTGAGAATAAAAAAACCCACTTTTTCTTCCTCTTGTGGCATGTCACATCAAGTCCATTCAAAGCCAATTAATCCCATTAAAAGCCTTAAGTTACAA
>JAOBBC010046271.1:0-11890 GCA_025388495.1 Curcuma longa
TAGTGTAATTCTATAGTCAAGACAGACTAAGACCAAATTACACTACAACTACTCCGATGGTTTGTCCAATCCATCTTAGTTGTGAACACTGTTTATAATCTATAAGGGACTGATAACATGGTCTTCTGTGTGTGACTCCGCACACCATGTTAGTCTACAGTATAGATTAAATGGACACTGTAAAATATTGACCAAATATGATTCTCATTTCAGATTGTTTATTTACATAACTAGGATTCTAGTATACATCCCAACATACATCAGTAAATAGTCGAAAATAAATTCAGAGATGCGGATGGAGCACTAAACGATGTCGGATGAGACCGAAAGTGAGCCGGTACGGGTTTTACCCAGTATCTAATAAAGATCTCTGAAAGATCTTTGAAACGCATTCGATTATGCCTCGTTCTAATTCTCGAGTCAAAAGTTACGACCCGTTGAAGTTCGACTCCTCATGTGTTGCCCCTACATCAGTAAATAGTAAAAAATAAGTTCGGAGATGCAAACACAACACTAAAACGATGTCAGATGGGGCTGAAAGTGGGCCGATATGGATTTTACTTGGTATCGAATAAAGGTCTTTGAAAGAACTTCAAAACACATCGACCGTGCCTCGTTCTCATTCTCGAGCCAAATGTTACGAACCGTTAAAGTTCGACACCTCATGTGTTGCCCCTGCATCAGTAAATAGTAAAAAATAAGTTTGAAGATGCGGGCGGAGTACTAAACGATATCGGATGAGGTCGAAAGAGGGCCGGTATGGGTTTTACCTGATGCCGAATTAAGGTATATGAAAGTGTTCAAAATGTATCCGACCGTGCCACGTTTTGATTCCTGAGTCAAAAGTTACGATCCGTTGAAGTTCGACTCCTCATGTGTTGCCCCAGCATCAGTAAATATTAAAAAATAAGTTCAGAGATGCGGATGCAGCACTAGACGATGTCAGATGAGGACGAAAGAGGATCGGTACGAGTTTTACACGATGCCAAATTAAGACCTATGAAAGAGCTTCGAAACGCATCTGACCGTGCCTAGTTCTGATTCCCTAGTCAAAAGTTATGACTTGTTGAAGTTCGACTTCACATGTGTTGCCCCTGCATCAGTAAATAGTAAAAAATAGGTTCAGAGATGCGGACGGAGCACTAAATTATATCAGATGAGATCGAAAGAGGGTCGATATAGGTTTCAACTAATGCCGAATTATGGTCTATGAAAGAGTTTCGAAACGCATCCGATCATACCTCGTTTTGATTCCCGAGTCAAAACTTATGACCGTTGAAGTTCGACTCCTCATGTGTTGCCCCTACATTAGTAAATAGTAAAAACTAAGCTCGGAGATGCGGATGGAGCACTAAATGATATCGGATGGTGTCAAAAGTGAGCCGATATGGGTTTTATCCAATACCGAATAAAGCTCTCTGAAAGAGCTTCGAAACACATCCGAATGTACCTCATTCTGATTCTCAAGTCAAAAGTTACGACCCATTGAAGTTCGGCTTCTCATATATTGCCCCTGCATCAGTAAATAGTAAAAAATAAGTTTGGAGGTGCGGATGGACTACTAAACAATGTCGGATGGGGTTGAAACTGGGTCGGTATGGGTTTTATCCTGTATCGAATAAAGGTCTCTAAAAGAGCTTCGAAACACATCCGACCGTGCCTCGTTCTGATTCCTAGGTCAAAAGTAACGATCCGTTAAAGTTTGACAGCTCATGTGTTGCCCTTGCATCAGTAAATAGTAAAAAATAAGTTTAGAGATGTGGACGGATCTCTAATCGATGTCGAATGACATTGAAAGAGGATCGGTACGAATTTTACTCGGTATCGAGTAAAGGCCTCTGAAAGAGCTTCGAAACACATCCGACCGTTCTTCATTCTGATTCTCGAGTCAAAAGTTATGACTCATTTAAATTTGACTCCTCATGTGTTGCCCTTGCATAAGTAAATAGTAAAAAATAAATTCAGAGATGGGGGTGGAGCTCTAAATGATGTCGGATGGGGCTGAAAAGGAGGCCGGTATGGGTTTTACCGGGTACCTAATTAAGGTCTATGAAAGAGCTTCGAAATGCATCCGACCGTGCCTTGTTCTGATTCCCGAGTCAAAAGGGATGACCCGTTGAAGTTCGACTGCTCATGTATTGCCCCTGCATCAGTAAATAGTAAAAAATAAGTTTGAAGATGCCAATGGAGTAATAAATGTTATCGGATGGGACCGAAAGAGGGTTGGTACAGATTTTACCCAGTACTGAATAAACCTGAAAGTGTTTCTAAACGCATCCGACCGTACCTCGTTGTGATTCCCGAGTCAAAAGTTATGACCCGTTGAAGTTCGACTCCTCATGTGTTGTTCCTACATCAGTAAATAGTAAAAAATAAATTTAGAAATGCAGATGGAGCACTAAACGATGTCGGATGTGGTCGAAAGTGAGTCGGTATGGGTTTTGTTCGGTTCCAAATAAAGGTCTCTAAAGGAGCTTTGAAACACATCTGATCGTGCCTCGTTCTGATTCCCGAGTTAAAAGTTATGACCCGTTGAAGTCCGACTCCTCATGTGTTGCCCCTACATCATTAAATAGTAAAAAATAAGTTTAGAAATGTGGACAGAGCACTAAACGATATCGGATTGGGCCGAAAGTGGTCCGGTGTGAGTTTTACTCGATACCAAATAAAGGTCTCTGAACGAGCATCGAAACACATCTAATCGTGCCTCGTTCTAATTCTCGAGTCAAAAGTTATGACCCGTTGAAGTTCGACTCCTCATGTGTTGCCCCTACATCAGTAAATAATAAAAAATAAGTTTGGAGAAGCGAATGGAGCACTAAACGATATTGGATGGACCGAAAGTGATCCAGTACGTGTTTTATCCGGTACCGAATAAAGGTCTCTGAAAGAGCCTCAAAACGCATCCGCCCGTACCTCTTTCTGATTCTTGAGTCAAAAGTTATGACCTGTTGAAGTTCGACTCTTCTTGTGTTGCCCCTGCATCAGTAAAGAGTATAAAATAAGTTTAAAGATGTGGAGGGAGTACTAAACAATGTCGATGGGGCCAAGAGTGGGCTGATATGCGTTTTATCAAATACCGAATAAAGGTATCTAAAAGAGCTTCGAAACACATCCGACCGTGCCTCATTCTGATTCTCGAGTCAAAAGTTATGACCTGTTGAAGTTTGACTCCTCATGTGTTGACTCTGCATCAGTAAATAGTAAAACATAAGTTCAGAGATGCGGACGGAGCACTAAATGATATCGGATGGGGCCGAAAGAGGGTCGGTACGAGTTTTACCTGGTACCGAATAAAGATCTCTAAAAGAGCTTGGAAATACATCTGATCGTGTCTCATTCTGATTCCCGAGTCAAAAGTTATGACCCGTTGAAGTTTGACTCCTCATGTGATGCCCCTACATCAGTAAATAATAAAAAATAAGTTTAGAGATGCGGACGGAGCACTAAACGATGTTGGATGGCACCAAAAGAGGGTCGATACAGGTTTTACCCGGTATCGAATAAAGTCTCTGAAAGAGCTTCAAAACGCATTCGACCATGTCTCGTTCTGATTCCCGAGTAAAAAGTTACGACCCGTTGCAGTTGGACTCCTCTTGTGTTGCTCCTGCATCAGTAAATAGTAAAAAATAAGTTCAAAGATATGGACGGAGCACTAAACAATGTTGGATGAGACTGAAATTGGATCGGTACGAGTTTTACTCGGCAACGAATAAAGGTCTCTAAAAGAGCTTCAAAATGCTTTCGACCGTGCTTCGTTCTAATTCTCGAGTCAAAAGTTACGATCCGTTGAAGTTTGACTCCTCATGTGTTGCCCCTGCATTAGTAAATAGTAAAAAATAAGTTCAAAGATGCAGACAGAGCAGTAAATGATATCGGATGGGGCCGAAAGAAGGTCAGTACGGGTTTTATCTGGTACGAATAGAGGTCTCTAAAAGAGCTTTGAAACACATCTGACCGTGTCTCATTCTAATTCCCGAGTGAAAAGTTATGAGCCATTGAAGTTCGACTCCTTATGTGTTGCCCCTGCATCAGTAAATAATAAAAAATAAGTTTAGAGATGCGGATAGAGCACTAAACGATGTTGGATGGCACCAAAAGAGGGCCGATACGGATTTTACTCGGTACCAAATAAAGGTCTCTGAAAGAGCTTTGAAACGCATCCAACCATGTCTCGTTCTGATTCCTGAGTCAAAAGTTACGACCCATTGAAGTTCGACTCCTCATGTGTTGCCCCTACATATGCAAATAGTAAAAAATAAGTTCAGAGATGCGGATGGAGCACTAAATGATGACAGATGGGGCTAAAATTGGGCTGGTATGAGTTTTACTTGGTAGCGAATAAAGGTCTCTGAAAGAGCTTCGAAATGCATCCGACCGTGCTTCATTTTGATTCTCGAGTCAAAAGTTACGACCTGTTGAAGTTTGACTCCCCATGTGTTGCCCTTGCATCTGTAATAGTAAAAAATAAGTTTGGAGATGCGGACAAAGCATTAAATGATGTCGAATGGGACTGAAATTGGATCGGTACTGGTTTTACCCAGTACAGAATAAAAGTCTCTGAAAGAGCTTCGAAACACATCCGATCGTGCCTCATTCTAATTCTCGGGTCAAAAGTTACGTCCCGTTGAAGTTTGACTCTTCATGTGTTGCCCCTGTATCAATTAATAGTAAACAAATAAGCTCAGAGATGCGGACGGAGCACTAAACGATGTTGGATGGGGCCGAAAGAGGGCCAGTATGGGTTTTACTTGATACCTAATTAAGGTCTATGAAAGAGCTTCGAAACACATCCGACCGTGCCTCGTTATGATTTCCGAGTCAAAAGTGATGACCCGTTGAAATTCGACTCCTCATGTATTGCCCCTACATCAGTAAATAGTAAAAAATAAGTTCAGAGATGCGGATGGAGCACTAAACGATGTCGGATGGGGCCAAAAGAGGGCTTGTATAGGTTTTACTCGATATCGAATAAAGGTCTCTGAAAGAGCTTCGAAACGCATCTGATCGTACCTCGTTCTGATTCCCGAGTCAAAAGTTATGTCCTGTTGAAATTTGACTCCTAATGTGTTGCTCCTGCATTAATAAATAGTACAAAATAAGTTTGGAGATGTGGATGGAGCATTAAACGATGTCGGATGGGGCCAAAATTGGGACGGTATGGGTTTTACATGGGACCAAATAAACGTCTCTGAAAGAGCTTCGAAACGCATCCGACCGTGCCTCATTCTGATTCCCGAGTTAAAAGTTATGACCCGTTGAAGTTCGACTTCTCATGTGTTGCCCCTGCATCAGTAAATAGTAAAAAATAAGTTTAAAGATGTGGATGGAGTACTAATTGATATCGAATGGCACCGTAAGTGGGTCAGTACGAGTTTTATCTGGTATCGAATAAAGGTCTCTAAAGGGGCTTCGAAACGCATCTGACCGTGTCTCGTTCTGATTCCCGAGTCAAAAGTTATGACTCATTGAAGTTTGACTCCTCATGTATTGCCTCTACATCAGTAAATAATAAAAAATAAGTTCAAAAATTCGGGCGGAGTACTAAACGATGTCGGATGGCACCAAAACAAGGCTGGTATGGGTTTTACTCGGTACTGAATAAAGATCTCTGAAAGAGCTTCGAAACGCATCCAACCCTGTCTCGTTCTAATTCCCGAGTCAAAAGTTATGACCCGTTGAAGTTCGACTCCTCATGTGTTGCTCCTATATTAGTAAATAGTACAAAATAAGTTCGGAGATGCAGATACAACACTAAATGATGTCGGATAGGACCAAAAGTGAGCCGGTATGAGTTTTACCCGGTATCGAATAAAGGTCTCTAAAAGAGCTTCGAAACATATTCGACCGTGCCTCATTCTGATTCCCAGTCAAAAGTTATGATCCGTTGAAGTTCGACTCCTCATGTATTGCCCCTGCATCAGTAAATAGTAAAAAAATAAGTTTGGAGATGTGGACGGATTACTAATCGATGTCGAATGGCACCGAAAGAGGGCCGATACGAGTTTTACTCGGTATCGAATAAAGGTCTCCGAAAGTGTTTTGAAACGCATATGACCGTGTCTCGTTTTGATTCTCGAGTCAAAATTTAAGACCCATTGAAGTTCGACTCCTCATGTGTTGCCCCTACATCAGTAAATAATAAAAAATAAGTTCAGAGATGAGGATGGAGTTCTAAACGATGTCGGATGGCGCCAAATGACGGTCGATACGGGTTTTACTCAGTATCGAATAAAGGTCTCTGAAAGAGTTTTGAAACGCATCCGACCGTGCCTCGTTCTGATTCCCGAGTTAAAAGTTACAACCCGTTGAAGTTTGACTCCTCATTTATTACCCCTGCATCAGTAAATAGTAAAAAATTGTAGGATCGAGAAAACATGCTAGAGGAGGGTGAATAGCGTGTTTACGCTGTTTTTGATTTTTGATTTAAATACGTGGAAGCAAAAACATGGTAGCGAAAGATTAAGTAAAAAAGATAGACAGGAAATAAAAGTGCACACTTTATTTTTACTTGGTTAACAGCCCAAGGCTGCTACTCCAAGGCCTACGGTCTTTGACCGTTTACTGCAGGCAATCCACTAAATCAACATGCCCCTTACGGTAGCAAGTTAGCGATTACAAAACTCAAATCGAATTTGGCAACAGTAAAATAAAATTACAATTTAACTTTCATTACCAAAATCGAAGCCGGATCGTGGATCTTCAAAATCTGGCGAACTCGGCGTAGCGGTGACTTTTGGGATGCACGAGATCGAGTAGGGCGCCGACGTCACGAGAGTAGCATGAAGGAATCAAAAGAATGGTGTTGTTAGGGCTGCTACTCGTGCATTTCTTTTATACTGTACTCGAATTGACTCAGCTAAGATCTCGAGTCGACTCGAGCCCGACGTTGCCTCGTACCGATAGTTTTTTCTTTCCCGCTTGTTATCCGCTATCTGAGTCGACTCGAGTCACCATATGAGTCAACTCCAGTCCGACGTGGAGTCTTCCGGATAGAGTTTGACTCTGAGTCGACTCCCAAGCCACCTTGAGTCGACTCAAGTCCATTTGGCGGAAAACCGATAGCGCTGACTCCCGGAGGCTGGCTGACTAAGCGTGAGTTGACTCGAGTCTTCACTTGAGTCGACTCCAACAGCAAAACTTAGACAGTTTTGCCCGAGTCTGCGTTTCTCAGTTTTTAGAATCCTGCACAAATGTTAGTGAAATAACATGCAAAATAAAGTGTTTAGAGTTAGTTCCTAGAACTTCCTCTGGGTCTTAACTTCAGGTCTCTAGTAAGACCCTGGGTTAGACCAACGCTTACTGTTCCTCTTGGGAACACGTCCTCACCCAATCCTCTCAGGAGAATTTACCTGATGCCAATCGAGTCTTTCCAACTCGTTGGGCTTTTGTTTGGCTCTGTCCTCGGCCGCCAGGATTTATGCTGTGTCTCAGTTCTCCCTGACCAGCCCAGTCTTCTGCTGCGATTCGATCCTCCTTAATCAGTCCAGTCTTCTACTGCGGCTTGGTCCTCCTGACCAACCCAGACTTCTGCTGCGGCTTGGTCCTCCAGATCAGCCCAAACTTCACCTGGTGCTTTGACTATGCCAAGACTTTTGCCTGATCCTCCAAATCATATCTTTCCAATGCCTAGCTTTCACTAGGACTTAGTTCAAACATGTGTTCCCTGCACACTTAGATCAGCTTCATTAGTCAAACAAACACTTAAACTTGAACCTAGTTTCATTATCAAAACTAAGGTTCGATCTGCTGGTGCTCCCTGTACCAATAAAAATAAGTTTAGAGATGTGGACGGAGCACTAAATAATATCGGATGGGGCCGAAATAGGGTCGATACAGGTTTTACCTGATGCCTAATTAAGGTCTATGAAAGAGCTTCGAAACGCATCCGACCGTGCCTCGTTCTGATTCCCGAGTCAAAAGTTATGACTCGTTGAAGTTCGACTCCTCATGTGTTGCCCCTGCATCAGTAAATAATAAAAAATAAGTTTAGAGATATAGATGGAGTACTAAATGATGTCGAATGGGGCCAAAAGCAGTATGGGTTTTACCTGATGCCAAATTAAGGTCTTTGAAAGAGCTTCGAAACGCATCCGACCGTGCCTCGTTCTGATTCTCGAGTCAAAAGTTACGACCCGTTGAAGTTCGACTCCTCATGTGCATTAGTAAACAGTAAAAAATAAATTTGGAGATGCAGATGGAGCACTAAATAATGTCGGATGGAGCCGAAAGAAGGTCGGTACGGGCTTTACCCAGTACCAAAATAAGGTCCATGAAAGAGCTTCGAAAAGCATTGATCATGGCTCATTCTGTTTTCCGAGTCAAAAGTTACAACCCATTGAAGTTTGACTCCTCATGCGTTGCCCCTGCATCAGGAAATAGTAAAAAATAAGTTCAAAGATATGGACGGAGCACTAAATGATATCGGATGGGGCCGAAAGTGGGTCGATACAGGTTTTTCTTGATGCCAAATTAAGGTCTATGAAAGAGCTTTGAAATGCATCAAACCGTGTCTCGTTCAAATTTCTAAGTCAAAAGTTATAACCGTTGAAGTTTGACTGCTCATGTATTGCCTCTATATCAGTAAATAGTATAAAATAAGTACAGAGATGCGGAAGGAGCACAAACGATGTCAGATGGAGCCAAACTGGGCCGGTATGGGTTATCCGGTACCGAATAAAGGTCTCTGAAATAGCTTCAAAATGCATCCGACCATGTCTCATTCTGATTCCCGAGTCAAAACTTACAACCCGTTGAAGTTTGACTCCTCATATGTTGCCCCCTACATCAGAAAATAGTATAAAATAAGTTTGGAGATGCGGATGGAGCACTAAACGATATCGGATGGCACCGAAAGAGGGATGGTATAAGTTTTACCCGGTACCAAATAAAGGTCTTTGAAAGAGCTTTAAAATGTATTTGACAGTGTCTCGTTCAGATTCCCGAGTCAGAAGTTATGACCCGTTAAAATTCGACTCTTCATATGTTGCCCCTGCATCAAAATATAATAAAAATAAGTTTGGAGATGTGGACGGAGCACTAAACGATATCGGTGGCACCAAAAAAGGGCCAGTACGAGTTTTATCTAGTATTGAATAAAGGTCTCTAAAAGAGCTTCAAAATACATCCGACCGTGCCTTATTCTGATTCTCGAGTCAAAAGTTACAACCCGTTGAAGTTTGACTCCTTATGTGTTGCCCCTATATCAGTAAATAGTAAAAAATAAGTTTGGAGATGGGGATGGAGCACTAAACGATGTCGGATGGGACCAAAAAGGGCTAATACGAGTTTAACCCGATGCCGAATTAAGGTCTATGAAAGAGCTTCGAAGCGCATCCGACCGTGCCTCGTTCTGATTCCCGAGTCAAAAGTTATGACCCGTTGAAGTTCGACTCCTCATGTGTTGCCCCTGTATCAGTAAATAGTAAAAGATAAGTTCAAAGGTGCGGATGGAGCACTAAACGATGTTGGATGGGGATAAAATTGGGCCTGTATGGGTTTTATCCGGTACTGAATAAAGATCTCTGAAAGAAGTTTGAAACACATCCGACTGTGTCTCATTCTGATTCCCGAGTCAAAAGTGATGACCCGTTGAAGTTTGACTCCTCATGTATTGCCCTGCCCCTGCATCAGTAAATAGTAAAAAATAAGTTCAGAAAAGCGGACATAGCACCAAACGATGTCGGATGGGGCCGAAAGAGGGTCGGTATGAGTTTTACTCGGGACCAAATTAAGGTCTATGAAAGAGCTCCGAAACGCATCCGATCGTCCCTCGTTCTGAATCCCGAGTCAAAAGTTACAATCCGTTGAAGTTCGACTGCTCATGTGTTGCCCCTGCATCTATAAATGGTAAAAAAACTAAGTTCAGAGATACCGATGGAGCACTAAACGATGTCAGATGGGGTCGGTACGGGGTTTACCCGCTATCAAATAAAGGACTTTGAAAGAGCTTTGAAACGCATCCGACTGTGTCTCGTTCTGATTCTCGAGTCAAAAGTTATGGCCAGTTGAAGTTCGACTCCTCGTGTGTTGCCCCTGCATCAGTAAATAATAAAAAATAAATTTAGAGATGCAGACGGAGTACTAAACGATGTCAGATGACGCCAAAAGAGGGCCGGTATGGGTATTATCTGATGCCAAATTAAGGTTTATGAAAGAGCTTCGAAACGCATCCGACCATGCCTCATTCTAATTCTCGAGTCAAAAGTTATGACCAGTTAAAGTTTGACTCCTCATGTGTTACCTCTAGATTAGTAAATAGAAAAAAATAAGTTTGAAAATGCAAACAGAGCACTAAAGAATATCGGATGGGGCCGAAAGAGGGTCAGTATGGGTTTTACCCGGTACCGAATTAGGGTCTGTGAAAGAGCTCTGAAACGCATACGAACGGAGTCTCGTTCTGATTCTGGAGTCAAAAGTTATGATCCATTGAAGTTCGACTCCTCATGTGTTGCCCCTACATCAGTAAATAGTAAAAAAAAGTTCAGAGATACGGACGGAGCACTAAACGATATCGGATGGGGCTGAAACTGGGCCGATATGGGTTTTACTCGGTACCGAATAAAGGTCTCTGAAAGTGCTTTGAAACGCATCTGACCGTGCCTCGTAGTAGAAAATAAATTCAGAGATGAGGATGGAGCACTAAACGATGTCGGATGGGGTCGAAAGTGAGTCAGTATGACTTTTACCCGATATAGAATAAAGGTCTCTGAAAGATCTTTGAAACGCATTCAACCGTGCCTCGTTCTGATTCTCGAGTCAAAAGTTATGACCCGTTGAAGTTTGATTCCTCATGTGTTTCCCCTACATCAGTAAATAATAAAAAATAAGTTCGAAGATGCAGACAGAGCACTAAACGATGTTGGATGGGACCGAAAGTGGGCCGGTATGGGTTTTATCCGTGCCTCGTTCTGATTCCTGAGTCAAAAGTTACGACCAGTTAAAGTTCGACTCCTCATGTGTTGCCCCTACATCAGTAAATAGTAAAAAATAAGTTTGAAGATGCGGGCGGAGTACTAAACGATATCCGATGGGGCCGAAAGAGGGCCAGTATGGGTTTTACCCGATGCCGAATTGAGGTCTATAAAAGTGCTTCAAAACGCATCCGACCATGCCTCGTTCTAGTTCGTGAGTCAAAAGTTACGATCCGTTGAAGTTCGACTCTTCATGTTTTGCCCTTGCATCAGTAAATAGTAAAAAATAAGTTCAGAGATGCGGACGGAGCACTAAACGATGTCAGATGGGGAGGAAAGAGGGCCAGTACGGGTTTTACCTGATGCCGAATTAAGACCTATGAAAGAGCTTCGAAACGCATCCGTCCGTGCCTAGTTCTGATTCTCGAGTCAAAAGTTATGGCCCGTTGAAGTTTGACTCTTCATGTGTTGCCCCTACATCAGTAAATAGTAAAAAATAAGTTTAGAGATGCGGACGGAGCACTAAATGATATCAGATGGGGCCGAAAGAGGATCGATACAGGTTTCACCTAATGCCGAATTAAGGTCTATGAAAGAGCTTCGAAACGCATCCGACCGTGCCTCGTTCGGATTCCTGAGTCAAAAGTTACGACCCGTTGAAGTTCGACTCCTCATGTATTGCCCCTACATCTGAAAATAGTAAAAAATAAGTTTGGAAATACGGACGGAGCACTAAACGATGTCGGATAGGGCAAAACTAGGCAGGTACGGGTGTAACACCCATAAATTTGTTGGTAGATAAATTTTTTTTTTTTTGTCATAGCTAGGAATTGAACTATAAACCTTTGGATTGTAAGATAGCCTTGATACCACTATGCCATAGGATAATTCTTACTTGAAATATACCCAGAATATACATAGATTATATAATGTAAGTAAGAGAAGATGAAGAGTTGAAGAGTTGTTTCATCTCCCTA
>JAOBBC010046373.1:0-11881 GCA_025388495.1 Curcuma longa
CGTTGACGCAGCGGAAGGGGGCGGCTGAGTCAGAGCGCAGCAACTCTGTCGATGGACGCTCGAAATGATTGGTCTGGCTGATGCGGCGGACAAAAATATCCACTATGTCGCTGTCCTACAAGTAAGTACATCATTGCTCTAAACGTGCCTCCAATCTTTGCTACGCTGCCTCCTCGCTCACCGCTCGCTAAGGTGGAGCAACTTTGTTTATGTTGTTGTAACGATCGACTTTGTTTATCTTTAGGCCCGGGCTGCTGGTCCTAACGATCGACTTTGTTTATGTTGTTGTAAAACAAAACAAATACTAGTGGTGAGGTGTGATTGACTTCGTTTATGATCATCCATCCCCTCTAGTCGATCTGAATTGATACATCACCTCAATACCTATTAGGAATAGAATTGTCAAACAGATTAATCTATGGTAGGATGAGTTAACTCATCGGAAACCCGTTATATGAGGGGGTGGGACGAGCCGACCCATCAACTTGGTGCGTTAGAAAATCTCTAACCCAATTCAATTTAAAGCGGGGTTTGAGTTATGTAGATCAACTCATGAACCTATTAGATTATGGGACAAGTTTAAAAGTTTAAGTTTAGATTGCGATTTAGATGAATCAAACTCATTAGTCCATTGAATTTTTTACTGTAATTTTAAATTAAAAAAAATTAATCTTCTCAATCCGCGAACCAACTCAAGTTTATCACAGACCGACCCACGTGAGTATGGGCTTAGGAAAGTCGATCCACTTGAACCCATCTTAAAATGAATTGATAAAATTTCAATCTAACCCTTTTAAATTATTTGACAGAATGAACTAATTCAACGGACCTATCTAAATTGATAACTCTAATTTTAAAAAATGACTAATAGAATAGACGAGCAAATAAAAAATTTATTACCTAAGACAAAGTTGACTATGGACACCACCTTGGTTGAACGGTTGTCTCGATCATTGGTCAAATTGTTTTAGTAGGAAAACCTTTTTTAGTGTGTGGAGCTTGTGTTCCACCTTGTACCAGGGCGCTTGTGTTCCACCTTATAACGACCCGACCTGTCCGCCCGTGGAAATTCTACTTATCCCGACCCTTATTTTTCTGTGGGTCATGGGCCGTCGACCATCGACCGTACCGTTACCTACTACTAGGACTTTCCACCCCTGCTCAGTGGATTTTTGCCTTGCCCAGATTCGAACTATAAACCTGCAGGCTAAAGTACTAAAATTTCTTGAATTTGGTAACCAAGTGAGCCTGCTTAGTTACCAAATTCAAGGAACTTTAGTACTTTAGCCTGCAGGTTTATAGTTCGAATCTGGGGAAGGCAAAAATCCTCTGGGCAGGGGTGGAAAGTCCTAATAGTAGGTAACGGCACGGTCGATGGTCGACGACCCATGACCCACAGAAAAATAAGGGTCAAGATAAGTAGAATTCCCACGGGCGGACGGGCCGGATCGTTACAATAAAAAGTCGGATTCAAGGAACTTTAATACTTTAGCCTGCAGGTCTAGAGTTCGAATCTTGGGAAGGTAAAAATCCACTAGGCAAGGGTGGAAAGTTCTTAGTAGGTAATGGCACGGTCGATGGTCGACGACCCATGACCCACAGAAAAATAGGGGTCGGGATAAGTAGAATTTCCACGAGCGGATGGACCGGGTTGTTACACACCTTGTACCCACTAGGGCAGTAAGTGATGCTAATATCTTTGACGCCACTAGGGCAGTAAGCGGGCCTAATATCTTTGGCGCCACTAGGGCAGTAAGCGAGTCTAATATCTTTGGAGAATACTCAGAAATTTATCACCAAGTCCGTGAAATTTTTTATTTTTGTTATTTATTTTACAAAATGTTCCCTTTTATTAAATGCAAAAAAAAAACAAAATAATTCATGGCCAAATTTTATTAAAACTTTAACCTAACATTTTAAATTATTTGACAGAATGAACTAATTCAACGGACTTATTTAAATTGATAACTCTAATTTTAAAAAATGACTAATAGAATAGACGAGCAAATAAATTTTGCCTAAGGCAAAGTTGACTATGGACACCACCTTAGTTGAACGGTTGTCTCGATCATTGGTCAAATTGTTTTAGTAGGAAAACCTTTTTTAGTGTGTGGAGCTTGTGTTCCACCTTGTATCGTGGAGCTTGTGTTCCACCTTGTACCAAGGGAGTGGAAGGGATTCTCCATCCCACCTCAAACCAAGGCAGGGGAAGTGGAGTATGGTGGCCACACTCAGCATGTCGTCCTATTGTGTGATCCACCTAGTTGCAACACCACTCAAAACACTATCAACACTCGAGAAAGACGAAGGCTCCCAATGTTCTCCAAAGGAATTAAATGAGACTTATCTCTTGTACCTAGTGTTGGGATCTATTATCATGATACCAAGACACTTACTTAGGTTAGTGCAAGGCTAAAATCACAACTCCAGTCGGACCTCTTGAGCCTTGATTTGCACCATCTTGACTATGCTCAGTCAACATCACAACTCGACTATATCGAGTCACACGTTCTGCAAGCTTCGTGTGCATGCTACTAAGTCCTTGTAAACTCCATGTGCACATTAGTAACACAAGCAAATCTAACTTAAAATCCCTTGTCAGACTCATTAAAATACATTTGTCACCACTTAAAGCATGATTATCGAACACATTAAAATCTTTTATAATAAATTTATCTTATCTAATAGTTACATAAGTTAAATGAACAAACATTATAATCAAGAATCTAGTTGATTATAATAAGTTCATCTGCATAAGTCCTCACAATCCAAACTCATGCTTAAGCTATGATCAAGAACTCATGTTTCCTTGTTGAAAGCTCTCATCAGGCCTTTTTAACTTTGTAAGATATGAGGGGTTAAAAAAAAAAAAACAAAAGCGGATCGGGTTTGGGTTAAACCCGAAATCCATTAGCAATTCTTAAAAAAAAAAAATTGCACGGTTTTGCCGGTTGATATCGCGATCTCGGCGGCAGGGTTTGCAGAGGAGAGGGGATAAAGGGGAGGCTGCCAAACCCTAGGCGCTGCCCTTCCAACCCTCGTGCGCTCTGTGTTCGGCCGCAACCCCTTGTCCTTTTCCCAAGTTCGCGGACGGTGGGTATTCTCTGCCGCGATTCTTGGTCGCCGCCGTCGAAAGGGCAGCCGACGCCTGCGGTCCCAGCCGACGCCCGCAGTCCTAGCCGACGCCCGCAGTTTCGGCCGACACCGCAGTCCCAGTCGCCACTTCCAGGTTTTTCTTCTTCTTCCCGAACAGAGATCTTCGAGCGCCGCCTCGCTTCTTCATTCGCGAGTCCAAGAGCCGGGGCTGAGCAAGCTCTAGGTTTTGAAATTAAGGTGAGGTTCGGGTTTGCTGTTTGGATTTGTTTGCTGGTTGGATTTGTGAGGATTGCGGTTAATGCTGAATTGATCGGATTTGTTGGATGAAATTAGGTTTCGGTTGCTGGGGAAATTGCTGGAGTTGACGGCGGTGCTCGGCAGTGAGGGAAGGACTGAACCTTGGCTTGGACCTAGGGTTCCTGATTGGAGGTAAACTCTGTTAGGGTTTTCAGAATTTGATGGGATCGGTATGGGGTGTTGAATGTTGATTTTTGGTTGCTGCTGTAGGAACTAGTATTTCTATGCTATTGGGTTATTATTGATTACGTTGTTGAGTTTGGTCTGATCTGTCGAGGAAGTATGTGGTTCTGCTCATAAATTTTCTAATTAGGACTTTGTAAAAATTAGGTTAGAAAGTCTGATAATGTGATCCTGTGTTAATGCTCAGAGAGTTGACCTTTGTGAGCATAACTCTAGGATTACCTAATGGAATAACAGTTTGATGTTTGTATAGGCGAGAATGGAATTGAGATTGAGAATTTTTGGGTTGTTTGTTGAATCTGTTCTTGATCCATAATTAAGGTTAAGTATGGATTAAACTTAACCAAATCAATTGGTTGGGTTAGGTTAGTCGGGTTAAATGGAGTTGGTTGGACACGGTTGATCAAGTTGGTTGGACCCATTGACGGACTTGATTCGGTTGATACGGTTACAGTTAACCCTAGTTTTGATTAGGGTTTGATTTTGTTGTAGAATTTAAAATATGTTCTGGTATTTAGTGGGTAATTATTATTATATTACAGGATCTTGACGGTTGATCCTGTTATACACGAGGGGTTCTTTATCGACGTGCGTTCATCAAGTGGGTACTCTTGTGCTTGATCAACACAGGATTATTTGTAAGTGTAGATTTATTTCATTGTTAATTATTTTGGTTGAAAATCTTGTTATATTAGTTGTCAATATTGATATAATACATTGTTGTGGATTCTTGCTGTTGACCTGCATTGAAAATACATTTCTATGATCACTATATTTTATTTGCTGTTAGAAACCATTGTATGATCTGTTGATTATGCCTGATTAGATGTAGGCTTAACTGTTGCACTGAGCATCATGACGCATACATGATAGTAGTAGATGTGTTGTTCATTATTGTTGTAGTTGGCCTCACTTGTCACTGTATGATAGTGGCACAAGAGTGAGAGCAATTGTTGCGCTAAGTTGAGTGCAACCAGGACTGGCTAAATAACCCTCCTGATCTCGCCTGCTTCCACTTGTGTAGTAGTGGTTTGTTGCTGGAGCGAGTGCGATTTTCCTGTCATGCGCCTCAGTTCACTGCACTGGTGAGTGTCTGGGGGTAGCAAGTGTAAACAGTGACCATGCATTGCATATATGCATACATTGTTAGTAGTTGTCTTCTGCATTTGTGATCATTGCACTAGTTGTTACCTGTCAGTGATTGTTATACTTGCTAATATATGACTGTGATCGTATTGCATGATATTTGCTGTTGTACATAGTTTATTGATCTTGTATGCTATCCTGCTGTTATCTTATATATTTTTATGTTGTGCACTTACTTGTTTATACCTACTGAGTATTGTATACTCACTATTCAGACCCTGGGGGAGTCTCTTTATTTTCTCCCCTGGTAGCAGGTAAGGATGACCTTTGAAGCTTGGAGTGCTGCCGGACTGCCCTATCTCACAGTAGAAGAAGTTGCGTTATCTTGTTATTTCTGAGTTTTATTCATGTTTATATCTTGTGGACTTTCGTCATTTTATTTCGTAGAATTTGTGGGTCATGTTGGATCTTATGTTTAACTTCGTATAGACTTGAACTTTGGTAGGTTTCCGTTGAGATGATTTTGTTATTAGAGATTGTGGAGTTTTATTTAGCGTAGTGTTTTGTGATTTTTCGTAGTTATGTATTATCATATGCATGTGTTGGATGTGTGGTTATGGTCGTGTTGGCTTTTAATGTTGTAGATAGCAGTTTTGTTCATGTATTGTATTAGTATGGACTGTGTGGGTCTTCTACACTATCATGTATCAGGAAAAGTTGGATTGTTACAGGGGAGATGCTATCGAAATTTTTCAGACGATCGTCTTTCGGGTCGTAACAATTATTTTGGTATCAGAGCATGTTACGGTCTTTTGGATTTTTATTGGGTTGCAAAGTTTGTATTATTTCATTGGATTTTTTCGTTGTATGTATTTTTGATTTATGCGATCCAGGTTGTGAGATGGGACGGATAGCGACATAATTTCTTCAAGCGGTTGTAAGTTACTTTTCATATCTGGTTTAGTTGTAGAAATTAATAGTAATTATGTTGCTAGGTAATATCATGGTCCTTTCACAGAATTGAGCGAGTCGTCGTCCACGGAGACGACCTGCTAGGTTTTTAGAGACAGAGAGTTCTGAGGATGTTGCGGACAATCGGGAACAGACCTGTAACTCTCCAGCCGTGGGGCAGAGTTCTCAAGTTTCGGAGGTACCGTTGACAGACCCAGTACCACCTACTACCAGTAGGACTGTGGATAAGAGCCGGATATTGATGCTGGCAAAGTCAGTAAAAGATTAATTTACCCTATTTCATGGGGGATTTGATCCATGGGTGACACGTTCCTGGTTAGAAAGCCTGACAGATACATTCGACTACATCACATGTACTGATGCGGAGAAGGCTGAGTTGGCTATCTACCACCTCCGAGATAAGGCTGTTACATGGTGGAAGATGCAGAGAATGATTTTCGGAGGGCGGGAGATATCATGGCGAGCATTCAGGGAGGCTTTCAAGTCATAGTACTTCTCAGCAGCCTTCTGTTTGGCGCGACGTCAGGAATTTCTGAATTGTAAGCAGGGTGACCGTTCGGTCATGGAGTATAACATGGAATTTTCATGACTTGTCGAGTTTTGTCCGCATTTGGTGGCTCTGGATAGTGATAGGATGTTTCAGTTCACCCAAGGATTGGCTGGCTATATTCGGGTCAAAATGGCGAATCTTCCAGTTAGTTCCTATAAAGAGACGTTAGACCGAGCTTTGCTTATTGAGATGACTCAACAAGTAGCTCGGGAAAAAGACACAGAGAGGTCAAAGAATTTGGGTGTGTAGAAGACTAGTTATAAGAGACGCACTCAGGGATCAGGTTCACAGGATTATATGAGACGGAAAAAGGGTAAACAGCCAATGACAGGATCTTTGAGTGGGTTCCAGCGGAATCAGGAGAAAAATGTTATGGAGAAAAAGTATTTTTAGTATGGATCCGATAGTCACCAGATAGCTAATTGTCCCTCAGATCAGACGGTTTGCTATTACTGTAAGCAGCCTGGACACATGATTAGGGATTGTACTCTTAGAGCTCAGCTAGAGCTCACTGACACTATCGCTTTCGGAGGACGATCTACACAGCCGTGACAGCAAAGGATACCACTGAGGCATAGAGCACCTCATCAGCAGAAAACCTTGCCGCCTCCAAGACAGCTGTATCAGATGCAAGGAAGAGAATATGCAATGTTACCGATAGCCCCGCAGTCAAAAATTTGTTATTCGACGACCTCTGTGTAGCAGCAGCTACCAGTAGTATCATTCTCCTATAGTGTGTCATCTCAGCACATTCACTGGTCGTCACTAGTGCCTAAGAGTCAATCTCAGTCAAAACAGAGGTAGCCTACGTCCCATTCATCTACGCAGCCGTCCGGGGCAGAGGTTGATCGTGTTTACGCTATCACTTGCGAGGAGGCGCAACAAGTCGACGGATCGGTCATTCGGGGTATGGTTTCAGTCTATTCTTTATACGCTGATACCTTAATTGATACTGGTAGTTCTCATTCATTTATGTCAAAATTATTCTTGAGAAAAATTGGAAGAATCCCTATGGTTAGATCGTGTAGTCTAGCAGTATCCTTACGATCATGGAAAATACTGACTACCAATTAGCAGATTAAGGGATGTCCGTTGGATTTCGACGACCACATCCTCACAGTGGATCTTCAGATATTGGATATGGTAGAGTTCAATATTATTTTTGGTATAGACTGGTTAGCCACTTATTATGCTATCGTGAATTGTCGAGCTAGAGTGGTTACCTTCCGACCTTCGGATCAACCTGCATGGGAATTCGTGGGTACCAAGAGTGATGGAGTATCCATTATTTCGGCAATACATGCACAGAAGATGTTAGACGGAGGTTGCCAAGGTTATTTGTTGCTCCTGAAACAAGTCGAGAAAGATAATGTTCCCAGTATTTTCGATGTTTGAATTACCCGCGAGTATCAGGATGTCTTTTCGGACTTAATTGCACATATACTTGTATTTTTGATATGTTCTTGTGTCTAATTTCATATCCATTATACATTTCGCTAGTTCAATTAATTTTTAGACTTAATTGCAATTTATCTCTTATTTATGGAATTATATTTGAATATCGAATGTCATCTTTATAGTTAATGAAGAAGCCAAGGACTCGAGTCAAAAAAGGGCAGCCCGGTGCACGAAGCTCCCGCCATGCGGGGTCCGGGGAAAGGATCCATTGTACGCAGCCTTACCTTGCCTTTGGCAAGAGGCTGTTTTCAGGATTTGAACCCGTGACCTCTAGGTCACATGGCAGCAACTTTACCGTTGCGCCAAGGCTCCCCTTCCAAGGACTCGAGTCAAATCGATCCAAATTAGATTCAAAGCAAGGTAGAGAAGGGAGTTAATCTGAACAATCCATTCAAATCTTGTGAGAAATCTAGGTCATCTACTAAGATCAGCTAACCAACCTAAGAGATGGTAGATCACCATTGTTGACCAAGATCCAAGCTTTTGATTGAGATCTGATCTGATCCTAGCCCTTGTTCAAGACCTAGAGAAATCAAGGTCATTCATCCAAGATCTGAGGAAATCTGAGTCATCTATCATAATCTGATCCATCCAAGTTAAGAGGGAGTAGAGCATAACCGTTGATGAGGATTTGAGCCTTTGGATTAGATTTGAAATGACTTCTACCGTTGGATCGGATTTGGAGAGTTCTCAACAAGTCCATTCAAATCCAGTTAAAATGAGAACACTATAGTACCGAGAGATCGTGATTTTTGGGCACAGTATAAAACAGAGGATTTGGGGGCTCGATGGCTTCATTTCGGCATCTTCTTCTTCCTTCCTCTATGATCCACCGTCGCCCATCTGTCTTCCTCCTTCACTTTCCATCACCGGTCGTCCACTATCATCCACTGAGGTTCAAGGGATTTTCTTTCCTCAATCACCTCCGGTCTTCATCTAGCATCGCCACTTCCGATCACCAAACGTTGATCATCTTCCGTCTAGTCATCGCACCATCCATCTCAGGAGGAATAGCTGGAGGAGAAAGGGGATTTCTTCCCTACTCACCAAAGATCTCCAATTGAGGCATCCACTTCATCATCTTCACGACCAACCTAATCACCTCATCACTGCTTCTTCCAATGTCAATCCAAGTGATCTTTGATCATCGCCGGGGCATCTACCAAGTCTAGGGGATTCCCTACTTGATCGAACCCTAACCCCACTGCTTGGATCCATCAACAACCCTTCATCTGATTCCGACCGATCACCATTGCAACTCTACAGAGCTTGATAATCTTCTTCTCCATAGTCAATCTGATCTGATATAAGTTAGGGGAAACCCTAGCTTGATCTATGAGCATCATTTTGATCTTTAGATTTCTCTATTGACGATTTGTTCATGAATCAAATTGTTGGTCCAATGTTTGGTTTGATTCTTTATGCATGTTATGTTCCAATTCCTAGTTATATGTGATTTGAATTTAATTAAGTTAGACTTTGAATAGTTGATTTGTATTGGTTAATCATAGTATTACTTTTCATCTATGGTTGTGTTTCAATAGTGAATTAGACTGGGTTAGACTTGTTTGACTATTGGTTTATTGTTTTAAATTTTAGTGATACTTTCATATTATTGTTCATGTTTGATTTCAATATCGTAGTGGCTTAGGTTAGCTTAGATTCTTTGCTTTTAATGTTACGAGTTGATTTGTTTATTACCTTATCTTTCTTTAATTTCTATTCAATGCAAATAAGTTAAGTCAGTTTAAGTTTCATTAATTGCTTTTTGCTTCTATAATTCGTGTCATTGTTGTTTAGGTTCAGTTAGGGTGTCTTTCATGAATTGCCTTTAGCATTTACAGTTTAAAACCCAAAACTCCAAATCAATAATAATTCGATCTTAAAATTTATCATATACTAGCTACATTCCTTGTGAGAGACAATCTGAATCATTCCCTATACCATATTAGTATAAAGAGGAGTTTCGGTGATATTATTTGATACCAATTCACGACAAATTGACTTATATCAAATTTGGCATTATTGTCGGCGATTACAATGATGCTTGTTAATTCTTAGATTGTCATATACTTCTTGTTTGTTACTTGCATTGTGTGTTTTAATCTTGTTTGTGGAGTGTGTAGTATATGACCATGACTTCTTGTGAAGAATTGTTTGAGTTTGACCCAGAGATTGATCAGACATTTCACGCCTTACAAAGGGCTCAGAGAGATTCACTTGCCACTTCCATCTCCAATTCTTTAGATTTGGTGAGTAGCATGGCACTCAGTAATAACGAAACCCTTAGAAAGCTAGCAACACTTGATGTATCATATCAGCCTCTGTGTATTCAGTATCTAGAGTTGGAGGTGGATTTTGAGTTGAAATTTGGGGTCATTCATCTGCTTCCCAAGTTTCATGATCTTTCTAGAGAGGATCCAAACATGCACCTGTAGGAATTCCATGTGGTTTTCTCCACAATGAAGCCTCATGACATATCAGAGGAGGACATTAAGCTCAAGACATTTTCCTTCTCATTAGCAGATGTGGCGAAAGACTGGTTGTACTATCTATCTCCTGGTACAATTACCTATTGGAACAAGATGAAGATAGTTTTCTTGGATAAATTTTTCCCTACTTCTAGGACAACAGTGATTTGGAAGAGCATCTATGGTGTGCAGCAGGTGACTGGAGAGACTTTGCTTGAGTACTGGGAGTGGTTTAAGAGTCTATGTGTTAGTTTCCCTCGGCACCATATCAGCGATCAACTACTGATATAGTACTTCTATGAGGAATTGCTTCCCACGGACAGAAGTATGGTTGACACGGCTAGTGGAGGAGCTCTAATCAACAAAACTCCAACTAAAGCAGAGAGTTGATAGAGATTATGGTGGCAAATTCTTAGTAGTTTGGGACCATACCAATGGTGGCATGAGGTGTTCATGAGGCTCATGTGCATTATCTTGAGCAACATCGAGTGGACAGTAGGTTGGAGGAGATAACATTCTGTATTGAGTTGACAGTCAGACAGATGGCTTCAAATCAACCTCAACTCCCTACCTCACAATCAATGCAAACAATGAGAGTTTGTGGGATATGTGTCGGAATATTTCATCTGACAGATACATGTCCCACTATTCAACCATACGAGAGCCATATTTTTATTGAGCAAGTTGTGGCACTAGGCAATATGTTCCCTAACCGACCCTAGTACCAACAACATCAACAATAGAGTAGATATGACTCCATGTCTCCTACTTACAATTCTGGATGGAGAAATCATCCTTAATGATGATTCTGCTCAAGCAATAGGGTCAGATGATGAAGCAACAGAAAGTCTAATTGTCTCAAACAAATAAAACTCTCTATGACAATATCAGTTGTAGTAATTTGGACAAAATTATTTTTACCTAGATGTACTTTCATGGTAACCTCATCGTAGAAAGTTGTATTTCACATTTGTAATAATTATACTAATAATGTAACTAGTCGTAATTCATATAATTTGGATGACGCTCAACAAAGTTAACAAACTCTTCAACTCGTCAAAGTATTCTTCAGTGATTAATGAACGAGATAATTTTTATTTGATTCAGATAATTATTATTTATAGATCAAAGTATATTATAATAGTTATGAGTTTCTATAGATTTGTCACAGTTCATATTTATTATAATATAATACTGGTAACTCAATCCAACTTAAACCATATTAAAGTTAAATTATAAGGGTTTTAGGTAAACCCTAACTTATAAGGGATAGAGGGGATGCTATTTTGATTAATGAAAAAAGAGTATAAAAAAAGTGCTAATTTGTTTTTTGCCCTATTAATTTGTTGGCTTTTTCGAAAAAAGTTCCTTCATATTAATATCAATTTCTGTCACATCCAGTTTCAATCCCATCCATTACACTCCACTCCGTGCTCCGCTCAGATCTGCTCTCCGTCCCCGTCTCCTAATCGCTTTCGTCGTCTACTTCGGTGGCTCTCGATCGATCGATCGGTTCTGAAGCGGAAAAGAAGTTGCGATACATGGAAATCGCCGGAGGAGGATTCAACGGTGTGCTTCCTTACCTTCGCCTTTTCTATTTTTATGTTCTTCATAAAGCATGCCTGTTGTGGCTGGATTGCTCATGCCACTTTGATGGTCTCCCTATGCGGTAAGCTACTAATATGTTGGTTCTGGACTGGATCTTTATCCTTGTCAAGCTGATAAGTTGGCAGTCGAAGTATTTAGTTTGTCCCTAACTTGTCACGGT
>JAOBBC010046861.1:0-11869 GCA_025388495.1 Curcuma longa
ACACAAGAGCCCAATGATCTAAATGCGTCGATCAAACTTTGTTTGATCGACTATGAGGACAACTTAAATCCGTTTCCGGGAAAAAAATTTATTCTGCAAGAATTAACCGAAACAGGTTTTCTAGTGTTTCCCATCACCTGCACCTATCTTGTCTGACCAAGGTTTTCTTTATTATGTTACTTTTATTGATCACTTTAGTAAATATACTTGGTTCTATCTTATGATAAGAAAATCTGATTTATTGGATATATTTTATAATTTTCAAAAACAAGTTGAACGATATTTACTCTCTGTTTATTCTGATTGGGGAGGCAAATATCAATCTCTCCATCGTCATCTTGTCTCTTGTGGAATTGTTCACCGAGTCTCTTGCCCTCATATTCTAGAATAAAATGGCTCTGCTAAGAGAAAGCATAGACATATTGTTGAAACCGTCTTAACTCTTCTCCATCATGCATCAGTTTCGCGTAAGTTTTGGGATGAAGTTGTTTGTACTGCAACATATATATCTCATAAATCGACTTCCTACCCCATTGATCAATCATAAGTGTCCTTTAGAAAAACTTTATAATCAAACTCCTGACTATACTTTTCTTTGAATTTTTGGTTGCGTATGTTGTCCGTGGTTACGCCCCTACTCTAAACATAAACTTGATTCTCATTCACTACAATGTGCTTTCCTTGGTTATAGTAATTTACATCATGGGTATCGTTGCTTGCATATACCTACATGATGGATATATATTTCACGACATGTTACTTTTGATGAGTCTTTATTTCCTTTTTCGGCAGCTTCTTCAATCTCTTCTCCAGATACAAGTGGCACCTTTCTGATACCACCTAACATTGTCGGAAGTGATGACATCTTAGGTCCTACTCCGGGGCTCTCTAATAACTCTCCTTTATCATCGGAATCACCTCAAGTTGCTACTCCGACAAGAGCAAGACGCACTAACATTATCAGAAGGGTTAATATGTTGGATTCTATTCCGTGCCCAATCTCAGAAACCTCACCAATCATAGATAATATGCTTTCTGACTCTAGCTCCTTAAATAATACAAGTCCTTCATTAAATTCACCATGTCAACCCACTTTCTCATTGCCATCAATAAGTAATTCAAATGATAGTGCTTCTCGTTATATGCTTCCCTTAAGTGACATCTATGCACATTGCCCACCATTAGCAACCCAATATCCCCTTCTACAATCTTTAGTGACATCTTCAAAATCTATTGAACTAACTTATTTTTCACAAGCGGACAAGGATCCGAATTGGTGTAGTACAATGACTATAAAATTTGATGCACTTCTTCACAATGGAACATGGAATCTAATTTCGTGCACTCCTTGCATGAATGTTGTGGGTTGTAAATGGGTATTCCGCCTCAAGCATTAAGATAATGGTTCTCTTGAAAGGTACAAAGCTCGACTTGTAGCCAAAGGATTTAGTCAACAACCAGATATTGACTTTCATGACACCTTTAGTCCCGTCATCAAAATTATATCTGTCAGATTATTATTATCAATAGCTGTCAATTCTAATTGGCATGTACAATAATTGGATATTTCTAATGCTTTTCTTCATGATCATCTTGAACAAACTATATTTATAGAGCAACCACCTGAGTTTATCCATCCATAATTTCTATTTCATGTTTGTCAGCTCAAGAAATCCATATATGATCTTAGACAAGATCCTCATGCATGGTTTCATCGATTATTTAATTGGTTACAAGCTTAAGGATTTTCTGGACTCTTCTCTATTCTATAAATATAATGATGAATTTATGATATTTTTTCTTATTTATGTGGATGATATTTTAATAATCGGTAACGATCAAAAGGGCATCACAACTCTATTAAGTCTTCTCAATCAAGAATTTTCTATTTGAGATTTGGATAATGCTTATTTTTTTTCTTAGTATTGAACTTATCCCACATGTTGAAGGTTGCCTCCTCTCTCAGAACAAATACATTACTAGACTTCTCCAAAGAGCTAAAATGGATGGAGCACATTTGGTCTCCACACCAATTTCTATAAACAATTTCTCTGCAACTCCATCCTCTCCTGCTATGTCTGATCCTCAAATTTATCGAAGTATTGTTAGAGCATTACAATATGTTACTATCACACGACTTGATATTACCTTTGCAGTAAATCATGCTTGTTAATTTATGCATGCTCCAACTGAACAAAATTGGGATAATGTGAAAAGAATACTTCGTTATCTTAAAGGAACTATTCTACATGGTCTTCTTTTATATCATCAATCTTCTAAAGACTTACATGCCTATAGCGAAGCGGATTGAGCAAACTCTTCTGAAGATAGATCCTCTACTAGTGTGTATGCAATATTTCTTGGACGAAATCTTATCTCATGGAATTTGAAAAAATAACCTACAATATCTCATCAAGCACTCAGGCTGAATATAAAGCTATAGCCAATACAACGTTGTAAATTATTTGGCTTCAATCGTTTCTTTCAAAACTTCATCTTGCATCAAATGATCCACCAAAATTTTAGTGTGATAATATTGGAGTGACATATCTTACAGCAAATTCAGTCTTTCATACTCATACAAAACATGTGGAAATTGATTTTTATTTTGTTCGTGAATATGTGGCAACTTGACAGTTATTTGTCTCTTATATTTCTGCAGAAGATTAACTTGCTGATATCTTTACTAAGCTATTATCCAGACAATATTTCACCAAACTAGCAAGCAAACTCAATGTCAAAGATCTTTCGTTGAACTTATCAGGGGGTAAAAGAGAACTAGTCTTAAAAGAGAACTAGTCAATAAAAAATTTATTATTAGATTAGAATTTTCTTTTGTAATATATCAATTGACAGTTTCTTTATTAATCTGTCAATTGACCGAACACTTTAATATCTCTATAAATTGTATTCCTCATGGATAAATCATCAATGAAGAAGTTTTATTTCTTTCCACATTTTCTTTTCTCTAGTTCAATTACCTTTCTTTAACAAGTAATACATACACATGTGAGGAGAAGTGCATGTTTATAAAGAATTAATTATTGATTCACACATAATAGTAACAAAGGATTAATTTGTTAATTCAGACAAAGTGAAGAAATATTGTAGAATTTATATTAGTAGAGAGAGTTTAGGAGAAAGGCATGTCGAGGATAGAGGCAATTCCGCAACTCGAACCTATGCTAGGAAATGGCATGACAATGTAGAAAATCAAGACCAACCATTTGAACTTCTCCAACTTTTTCGGATAGAGGATCGATGATGAATGCAATAGAAACCATGTTTCTATTTGGGCAACGTCATCCCAAAATTTAAGCGGAATCGATGCATGATTGAGAAGTGCTAAGGGCAATTTCGATTATACAACGATATTTCCTCTCTGCGAACTATTTTATTCAAGAGTGTGAGAATATGAGACTCGATGAAGGAGTATAATTTATTGAACAAGGCGTAGAAATGGATGACCAAATCATGCATATATGCCAAAAGGATTTATTTGTGCGTTCTTGATAACAATCATTTTATCATATTATTTAGGCTCCTAAATTCATGATTTTAATTCTCTCGTTGATTTAAATTCGTGTTTGTATCATATTACATGAGTTGGATTCATTCTTGGGCTTTGATGCAAATTATCTCATATTTGTGGAATTATAATTGATTATTTGAATGTGGTATTTGTAAGTGATCAAAGAGCCATGGACTCAAGTCAAATTGAACCAACAAAGCTAGGTTTAAATGAGGAGATCCAATATAGAGCAATTTGGACCGTTCATCCAAGATCAGGACCGATCTGAACCATCCATGAAGATCCGAGCTATCTAAGTCAAAGTGAAGATAGATCATCATCGTACATCTAGATCTGAGCCCTTGGATCAGATCTAGGTTGACTTCCACCATTGGATCAGAGCTAGAGAACTCACAGTCATTGATGCAGATCTGGATCAAAGGGTTGAGATTCAAAAGAGAATGCTTTAGTGAGAGAACGAGATTGCGATTTAAGGACAGAGGATCAGTGTGCTAGAACAAAGCTTCTTTTTCCTTCATCCATCACTAGCCATCGAAGAGTCATTCACCATCGGATCAAGAGGATTGTCCTTTCTTATCCATCCCATCCTCCTCCAGCAATCACCTTCCATTCCATCCCGTGACACCATCATCTGAGGCTTCATCTCCCATCGCTGGTCGCGATCCATCCACCACCTGGAGTTCGTCTTCAACCGGAGTTAGGGATTCCCATCATCGAAAAGTAGCAAGCATTAGTTCCCCAAGGAGGTTAAGAGGATAATCTTCTTCATCAATTTATTATTCATTTACCAATGTCAGATGCTGATGATACCTCCATTTCTTCCATCCATCGAAGATAAACGGGGATAGCCTTTCTCCTTGATTCCATCTAACACTGCCACCAGAACCCTAAATCCACCTCATCTGCAACTTGATGAGAATTCCCGATCGACCATCAACCGAGAAGCAGCATTCTTCTTCATAACAAAGGCCACTGATACAAGCTTAGGAGATGCCCTAGCTTGGTTTGTGAACATTGTTCTGAGATCCCTTTCCTTGCAATGTGTAGTCTTCTTTTCATGCAATTGAGTTGTTGATAGGAAATTTGGTTTAATCCCTAATGCATTTGAATTTGAACATGTTTGACTATGAGTATTAATGTTAATTTGCATCTTGGTGTTCTCTAATATTACTGTTCCTGTTTGGTTCCTATTTGACATTTGATTAGGTTAGTTCAGATTACTTGCCTTTTGATTTCATGGGTTGATTTGCATTCTTAATATTGGTTTGTTTTGATCTACTATCAATTGAATGTTCTTTAGTTTTCTTGCTTTATATTTTTATGAATTGCTTTGTGATCATAGCTTAATTTGTTTACTTCTCTATTATTTGCTTTGTTCTTCCATTTATTGTTTCTTGTTTACAATTACATTTAAAAACCCAAATCCCAGTTCTGAATAATTTGTTCTTGGGATTGGAATTCACCAGCTATATTCTTTGTGAGAGACGATCCGAGTAACCTTATACTACACTAATGTAGAGAGGAGTTTTGGTAATTATTTGATACTTTAGCGTGACATAAAATGGTGTTTATCAGTTCTCCAATGAGGGTTTTGGTGGAGGTAGGTTGAAGGTATAAAGACTTCCTCTAAGTAGAGTGGTTCTGATTGCGGGGTGACATTCAAAGAACACATTATTGTCAAGAGCAAATTAATGAACTAAAAGTAAATTTTTAGTGATTGAGGGAATATGAAGTGTATTGCATGTGAAAGAGTTGATCCAATGAGTGAAAACATATGTTTTCAAGGTGAGTAATTTGCAAACCCGAGTCGTCGCTTACATGTACTATGTAAAGGCTATGATAGGATGAAGCTTTTGTAAGAATATCATAATCAAGTGTAACAAGATGAATTGCTTTAGAATAGGGATGACATCTTGAGGTTGAAGAATTTGACGCATATATATTGGGATTGCTTATGAGAAATAATGCTCTTGGGTGACATGATGGGGTTGTTTGTTGCCAAGATGAGGAATGTTGTAGAATTTATATTAGCAGAGAAAGTTGAGGAGAAAGGCATGTCGAGGATGGAGGAAATTGCGTAGCTTTATTTCAAGAGCCTATGTCGAAAAATGGCACGACAACATACAACAACAAGACCAACCATTTGAACTTCTCCAACTTTTCTGGATAGAGGATCGATGATGAATGCATCGGGGACCATGTTTCTATTTGGACAACATCATCCTATAATTTAAGTAGAATCGATGCATGATTGAGAAGAGTTTAGGCAGTTTAAATTATACGATGATGTTTCCACTCTACGAAGTCATTTTGTTTAGGAGTGTGAGGTTATGGACTCGATGAAAGAGTGTAATTTTTTTAACAAGATGTAGAAATGGATTACCAAGTCGTGCATGGCAGGAGGATTTATTTGTGTGTTCTCCAATGAGGGTATGGTGGAGGTGAAGGTAATAAAGACTGTCTCTAATTCCTCTAAGTAGAGTGGTTTTGGTTGGGGGGTGAAATTCAAAGAACACATTATTGTCAAGGCCAAATTGACAAATTGAAAGTAATTTTTTTAATGATTGAGGGAACATGAAGTGTATTTTGCATGTGAAAGAGTCGATTGATGAGTGAAAAAATATGTTTCCAAGGTGATCAATTTGCAAACCTAAGCCATTGCCTACTTATACCATGTCAGGGCCATGATAGGATAAAGCTTCTGTGAGAATATCATAATCAAGTGTAACATGATGAGTTGCTTCAAAATTTGGATGATATTCTGAGGTTGAAGAATTTGACACAGATAGATTGGGATTACTTGCAAGAGATATATTGGTGCAATTAGCCTCTAGAGTTTTGATATTTGATAATATACTTGTATCTGATCAAGTTTGACCAAGAATTGATCCAAACAAGATCAAATATTTGGAAGTGAGTTAAGTGAGAAGTCTAGTCAGGTCAAAGGTTGATCGGATGATTAGCAAAGGTAAAGTCTAGTCAGGTTAAAAGTTAATTGGATGACTAATAAAGATAAAGTCTAGTAAGGTCAATGGTTGATTTGATGACTACCAAAAGGAAAGTTCAAGTAAGTCAAGGGTAATCGAATATTTAGGTAAATCAAAGATGATAGGATGTTTGACAAGTAGTAAGTCCAAGCAGATCAAGGTGACCGGATGCTTGATAAAGAAAAAAAATCCTAGGTTAGTGAACCCTAAGTAATGAGGAGACTCAGAGGAGTGAGCTCTGAGAAAAGGAAAGTCATGAAAGAATAAACTCCAAGCAAGACATAAGTAAACAAGTAGGTCAGGTAGACTAAGACTTGTTTGCTAATATATGCTTTCATGTTTGTCTTATAGGAAGTTGTAGTTGGACGACTGAAGCAAGACTGAGACCGGACATGGATATGGGCAACTACTGGAAGTTTTTGGTTGACCTAAAAATATTTTCAGTTGACTGAAAAAGTTTTGATTGACCTAAAAACTCAAATAACAACAAGATCATGAGGCTCGATCTCCAGATAGAGTTTGACCAAGTTTTTGGTCAATCAGATGACTTTTTCAATTGACCAAAAAAGGTCGGATCCAACTCTATAAAAAGGAGATGAAGGCAGAAGGCTCAGGACAAGAATTCTCAATCAATCATATTCTTATGTGCTCATGAAAGATCTTAAAGTGTGGTTCGTGCGATAGGGGAAGCACCAGGAAGAGTGCAAGACACTCAGGGCTTCAGGACTCGATCGTCATCTTGTTTGGTTTGCTTTTTAATATATGCTTATGTATTACTTCTGTGCTACACTTTTAATTTACTAGTCGGTAATCTTGTTATTTCATTTTGTACTTAAACTCTTAGGACGATAAAAGTTTACCATTCCTAACTTATTTTGTAAAGCAAAAACTCCTTCTCATAAGAGGAGTATTTAATCATGGATTACCCATCGAAAATGATCAAGGATTATGGGCCTTGAAATAGCAACCTATTGTTGTAAACTAAGTAAATAAAAGTGTTCATTTCTCTTATTCTTGTTACTTTTAGTACTCTGATTTACGCAAGTTTTTCGTACAAGTGAAAAAGCGACAAAGCGCTATTCATCCCTCTCTAGCGCTCAAACTTGATCATACAGTATAAAGTTATTTATGTCTTATTGATGATTATATTTGCATGCGTGTGTTTCCTTAGATGAATTTTTGCATAGTTAATGATAAAATTGTTTATTACACTTTCACTACTATATTTTGTGAAACATAAAATTTTAAATTACGCATGTAGAAATCTAACATAAATATAGAAGATATTTTACTGAAACGAAAGCATAGATGACTCATGTCTTTTAAAGACAAAGTGGGTTATCTTTGATTTAATTATAAATTAAATTGGTTTGGTTTTAATTAAAGATGGTTTGGTTTTAAACTAACTTGGTTTAATTGTGAACCAAATTTAAGATTAATAGTTTGGACTTTGGGTTAATGGATGTGAGTTTTTAGTTAGCGAATCAAATCCATTAGAGATCTATAAATACATCTCGTATGAAGAATTATTTAGATGATTAAAAATCTAATTGTTAAGTTTAACGTTAGCCCCCTCTTCTCCTTGAGTTGTTGCCCAACACAAGGTCTTCCTCATTTGTATTGCCACCGCCCACCTCTTTGTGGTTCTTGTTGTTGTCAGCCAAAGGAGGCCTTCCAAGCTCACCATCGACCATTGATCTTCCTTAAGATCAGTACCTCCCAAGGGCCGACCATCCCTGAGCCAAAGGAAGCTACAACCGACGGTGGAAGCATGAAACAAGAGGAGAAGCATCGGTTGCTTCTCCACCGAAAGGTATTGCTTCTTCCTTTTGACTATTGTTCCAGGGCAATTGTTGTTACTGGAACATACCACGCCATTAGGTTCGGTACCCCTTCTTGACAATGAACTATTCAACCAATGAACGGTGGTGTGATCGCCTCCATTCAATCTGATTCATATCGATGGGTTGCTTCGAGCTGTTGGATATGAAATCGGATTGTAGGTTCTCTCTCAGATTATTTTGTCTCTCCTTTGACGAGTATCAAAATGAAGACACGACATGTGACTTAGGAAAGTCATCTCAAAAAGATCTCGGTGTGGATACGAGTAGAGACAACCTTTCTCATAGTTGTCAATTGATGTCGTTTCCGCTATCTGTCATCCGAAAGGTATAAATTATTTATGTTCTTATCTTTGATTATGTTTACATGCGTGTGTATCCTTGTATAGTTGTTATGTGTAGATGGTAATAAAATATTTATTACACTTTCACTGCATGTTTATAAAAATATAAAATTTAAAATACGCTTATCGAAAATCCAACAGCGATGTCGAGGCCACAATGTTTCAACATAGATCATTGATCTTTATTTTCTTATTGTGGGTTGTCTAAAAATTAAATTTTGGATATGTTAGGATACTTTGAATAAGAAAATAGTTTCCTAATCCCATATAGAAATTTTTGATGTTTGAAAAAGATTCTGAATTTGTTAGAAAATTCAAGTTTGTGAATTATTTCCTAATATGATTAGGGAAAACTAATTTTTTAAAATTATTTTCTAATTAAATTTAAAATTTTTAGATTTAGAAATATTTTTTAATAATATATATGCAATTAGATTTGAAAATTATTTCCTAATCTAACAAAAGAATTATGATTTATGAAATTAAATTCTTTAGCATATATATATATGTGTTAATGTAAAACAACAACGACATAACTTGTGTCATAAAGTATGTATGATTAATATGATTAATGCATATAGAAATGTCATTATTATGTAGATGCATGTTGATAGTTTCTCTATATTGCATGTAAATGATGAGATCAAATAAGAAATCATAATTTAAATTTTAAAGCTTACACTTTCCATTAATATGGTCTAGAATCAGAGTTTAATTTTAAGCATAGGTTGTTAGACTCTCTCCAAGCTCAACTTAAAATTAGACATGTTCGGACCATTGAGATATGATCTCACGATTAATGGGTCGACTTTAACTTGAAGTAATGACCTGTTGGACTCTCTCCAAGGTTAATATGGATAGGGGTGAAGTCGGATGATATACATATGATGAATATATGTTAATGAGTTAACAACCCAATGTTTGTACTGTTGGTACAGGGAGCATCAGTCTGCTTCTAGGGTTTTGATGTTTGACAATATACCTATGTCTGGTCAATTTGACTAAGGGTTCATCCAAACATGACCTAATGTTTAATGTGAGAGAAGTCTAGTCAAGTCAGTTTGACCAGATGACTGACAAAAAGTACTAATTAATTGGACTAAGCAAAGAAGTCCTAGTCAGTTGGACCGAGCAAGGAGAAGTCCTAATTGGAGGCTAGGCTGAAAAAGTCCTAGTTGGAAGCTAGGCAGGAGAAATCCTGGTGAGTGAAGCTAGGCAGGAAGTCCTAGTGAATGAAGTTAGGTAGTAAGTCCTAGTGAGTGAAGCTGGACAGGAAATCTTAGTGAATGAAGCTGGGCAAGAAGTCCAACCTGAAGGTTAGGCAAGGGAAAGCCCAAGCAGATTAGGGGTGATCGGATGTTTGACAGGTGAGAAGTCTACCGAGTGACTAGTCCTAACTAAAGGTTTGGCAAGGAAAAGTCCAAGCAGATCAAGAGTGATCGGATGTTTGACAGGTGGGAAGTCTACTAAGTGGCTAGTCCTAACCTGAGGTTAGACAAGAATAAGCCTAGTAGGTTAGACCTATAGGATAAGGCTAAGGCAAGTCTAGTAGGTCAGAAAAACTACAGTTAGGCTTAAGTTTCTTGCTTATTTATATGCTAATCTTGCAGGAGCTGAAAGCAAGATTGAGGAATGATGAGTGAGGGCCTTAGGGTATTTTGATAGTTCAATTTGGGTTTTTGTATGAACAATTAAATGTTTAATCAACATAATTGGATTGCATTTGTGACATAATATATTTTTGGATGATTAATCTAAATTCTGTGATTTGATGGTTAATTTGCTATTAATTGAGCTTGATTTTTTGTAGGGTCCAAATTGAAACACGATCGAGCCAAATTGAGACCAAGTCAAGCAAAAATTGATTAATTTGATAGACTCAAAACTTCATGATCAAGATTAGGGTTCGATTTGAGCTGAAATCGAGCCAATTAGAGCTTAATTGGCTGAAGTGGATCAGACTCGGGCTAACTCAGGTTGAACCAGCTTAATTAAGCCGGCTATGAACAGTGCGATTTCAAAACTCAGTTATAATGAGAAATCAACAATGTTCGCGACATTAGCACTGTAGCAGCGTCTTCATCGTCGATTTCCTTCTGATTTCTTCGTTCTCGCGAGCCAGATTTCCAGATTTCTTCCTTCCAATTCAATCTATAGCTTCCAGAGATCAACTACAAGCTGAGTTTGGGATTAAATCGCACGCGGGAAAGCACGGTGAGGGTTTCATCAGAGCTTCATCTCCGCCACGAATTTCAGATGAATTTTCTTCGATCTACCCTAATCGGAGCAATCAAACCATTCGGAGGGGTTCTCTGAAGAGTATTGAAGGTTCTTGAGCATTGCATTCATCATGAATTGAAGAATTTCAGATGGAATTATCAAGTCTTGATCAGTTCTGTTCGATGTATCAAAGAGGGTTTCTGAAGCTGCATTGAATTAAGTTGATCCGGATTAAATCAAGCTTGGATTGATAGTCTTTTCTCTTGGATTTCTGATCATTGATCAGATCTTGTGTGACGGCAAGATTAGAGTTGATTTTGGAGGGAAGATATGAATTCTGTTTTCATTTCTGAACATTGCTGTTGATTTTGTTCTGTTTTGTTATCTTCTAATCCATCTCTGAACATTTGACGAATTTTGATAAGTTCTTTACTTGTTTGATCAATTTGTTTCGAATTGTTTAGGTCTGGTTAAATCTGTTTAATTACTTGCTTCAATGGTTTCTGATTCTCATGCTACTGTGCAGTATCAACTACTGTTACGTATCAGTAGTTAATTCTGATAGTTAATCTTTTTTGATTAATGACTGTTTACTAGCTTTTGGAATTGGTTTCTGATAGTTAAGTGTCTCTGATAATTAGATTGCATTGTTGTTTAGCAAGCTAGAATTGTTTTCTCTAAATCTGTAATTTTAGTCTAGTTTCATTTCAAGTTTAGTTGTTAACTTTAATGATTGATGATGTTTCGGTTTGTGCATTGGTGTTTCCTATAATTTTAGCATGATTTCTGATTTCCTACAGTTTGAGGAAGAAGACTTTTACATTTCATTAGTGTTTCAATGAACAACTAGAATAGGTTTCAATTGAATTGAACCTAGGGACCGACTGCGGGAGTCCAGCCCGGGATGACTGTGGGAATCCAACCCATTGGATCCAAGATCCTGTA
>JAOBBC010046963.1:0-11868 GCA_025388495.1 Curcuma longa
CGGGATTAGCTACCTCGTACTACTTGGTATGTATGCGCGCAAAAGAAATGAATGGGTACAAGCTAGGGATCCCCAAATATGATAATGATGATTATGTTTAACTATTAAGATAATAGTTTTCAAAAAGGTAAAACGATTTCTATGTTGCTTATATATGATGTGAATGTCCAATGATTTCTTATGCATGTTTAGTTTAGTTAGATTTTGTATTTATATATGATAGTAGTTGAATGAATGAAATGAATGAAAGTAAAGAAACTGTAGCGTCCGTCAAGGGCCCACGTAAGGGCGGGCGTTACATCACGTCATCGACATCGATACTAGCCGATGATCGATAACGATCGATTCGAGAGAAAAACTATTTCAAAAACATGCAACAACGTTTATCACAATTATTTTTTGAGGTTTCTAACTATCACCAAAAATCGTATTTCCGGTGTAGTTTTCGGTGATCAACTTTTGACTGATGATTTAGGATAAATGGTCGAAACTTTTTCGACGTTGATGGAACAATTTTCGAAAGGTTCACAAGCTTCCGGTGTCGAACTCTGACATCCAACCTAGAAATCAACCTCCAGCAACAAAAAAAACTTCCGATAGCAAACCCAAACCACAACCTGCGACTACTCTTGCATTCTGGCAGCATGTCCAAGGCTCCGACAGCTTCACAAGCTACTCCGGCGGCTTCACAAGCCGTCTCCGGTGGCTTCACAAGTTGGCTACCATAGGAGGTTTGCTCTGGCAGTTAACTTCGATGGTGGTGGCTCTCGGAAGAAACAAACAGTCGTGGACAGCAAGCTCTGGTCATGGTCCATGCTTGCTACCGACATGAAACAAGATCCTATCTTTCTTCTCCTCCTCTCCCATGCGGATGGAGCTCAGGCTTCTCCAATGGACGACGAGCTCTGGCCGGCAAAAGTAGAACACTGCCAAAATAAGGGTGTGCGGCTCTGCTTGGCAGTGGGAGGAGGAAGCAAAGGGTCGGCGACGGCTAGGGTTCTGCTCTTCACTCTCATCATCGCGACCTCCCTCCCTTTCTCTCACATGGACGGCAGAGCTGGGTGGAGCAGGGGCTCACGACCAAGAGCTCAGGATCGCGTCTCACACGATCGACAGAGTCAGGATCACATCTCACGCGATTGGCAATGTCGGCTCTCTAGTCCAGCGACGCCCTAGCGTGGACGAGAGGTGTGGACGGCGGCACACCCATGGGGGGGAGGGGGAAGAGCTTCGATGCTGTGCCCTTCAGGGAGATGATGAACAGGGCTCGATCCTCTATTTTATCGTGCGATTGGGTTGCTACAGAAGTGGCTGTGGAGGGGGAGGGAAGAAAATCGAAGAGGGAGGAAAAAATAAAACCTAAACTGGATATTAAGTTTTAGGGTTACTGTAGCGAACTGGTCCGGTACTATAACAAACTGGTCTGGTTACTATAGCAAACTGGATCAGGTACTTAGCAAATTGGGTTCAAAATTAAATTGTTTGGTTCATTAACCAAATAAACTCCGATTTGACCCAAACCAGTTTTGTTCATATCATCTTCACAAGACTTCACCAAAATATTTTCCATCATAAACTAAACTAAGTTGATTTAATTTGGTTCAAAATCGAATCATTTGGTTCAATAACTAAATGATATCTAATTTGAACAAAATCAGTTTCATTCATTTCATCTTCATAAGATGAATTCCATCATTTTATCGTTTGTCCGATCCAACCAGACTTTATTCTCTTAATCTGATAATCCAATTCTCAAACTTATTTTAAGTCCTTCGAAGAACTTGTAGTGTATTTTCCCGACTATGTTGGTCGTCCATAATTAACCATTAATTACGGAACGATCATGAGTGTAGACTATGTCAGTCTCCAATTAGGCTGACTACATCCCACCTACCCCAAGGTTGCTTTCTTATTCTATGGATTCAAGTTACTTGTAGATGTGCCCAAGAGTACCATGCTCTTGACATGTGATGCTTTGGCCAAATACTTTTAGTAATAATCCTAACAAACGGTCATAGGGTATACATCACCTTTTCCAAAGAGCAGTGAATTTTTTATGGGTTATTCAAACATCTTCGATGTACTTCAACTTATACGCAATCATTCTAGGTCCACATCTCCTCGGAGATGTTTGCTTAAGATATCAAAGTATAAACCTCCATAATCAAGGTGACTTGAATACCACAAGTCAAAAGAAACTTGCACTTAAGCTACACCGAGATTTTCATTGACATATGTATGGAATCATATGAAGTCTCATGATAGGTCACTCCAATGAACTGGTTGCTTTTAACAAGCATCCACATTTAACTCTCAACATTCAATGTTCCAGCCAATGAGATTAGCTGCTTGGCTAACTAAGGAGTTCAAAACGTGCTAGTCTTAATAGAATCGATGACGTCCATGCTCATCAATTCCTTGACTAGGGATTATTTCAATACATTCATAATTACACATGTAGAGATGCTCACTAGTTATGATCCAATCATAAATTCTCTCATACTATGAATTATATTGCGGACATTTACTAAATGAGTTTAAGATCCAATCAAACACATAGAAAATGTGCACTCAAATAGTAAATTAATATTTATCTAATAAATAGTATAACTGTAAGGCGATTGCCTCAGAACACCCCTCAAATATAACAGCCTCGGCCCTAACCTCGCCGCCAACCCTCACCTCACCGCTGTGTTGGTGCAGTCTTACCCCAAGTGTAATTGGATTTTAATATTTGGCTAAAATGAGTTTAAGTTAGACAATATTGGTGATCTAACTTGTGTGAATTGAGGTCACAGGAAAGTCCAGAAATGAAGACTTGACAAATGGTGAAGTCTCGGAGGCGCGACCTCTTGGCAAAGGTGAAGTCCCAGAGGCGCGGCCTCTTGGCAAATGGTGAAGTCCCAGAGACGCGTCCTCTTGGCAGAGGTGAAGTCCCGGAGGCACTACCTCTTGGCAAAGGTGAAGTTCCGAAGGCGCAACCTCTTGGTAAATGTGAAGTCCCGGAAGCACGATCTTTTGGCAAAGGAAGACTTAGCATGACGAAGCCGAGGGAAACATCTCAAGCAAGTGCAAGGATGGGCACGAGGCTTGTGGAAGGTGGTTGAAGGCTTGAGTCAAGGCTAAGGGATGAAGAAGGAAGTTGAAAGGAGATTTTCAGCTTGATCAGTCGACTGACACTACCATTAATCGACTGGCGTCTCAGTCGACTGACACTGCCATCAATCGACTGGCGCCTCAGTCGACTGACACTACCATCAATTGACTGGCGCCTTGATCCAGAAGCACATAGAAAGTTCAGTCGATTGATGGCTCCATCAGTTGATTGATGGCTTCATTAGTCGATTGATATTCGAACGTTGAGCTGACAGTTGGAGAAATAATTCAATCTAAAGTAGCCGTTGAAGTCTGCCAGTCAACTAGTCCTTGGGGCAGTCGATTGACATCACGAAAAATATAAAAAGACAGATTCAAGATTGAAGACGGGACAGTTCTTATTTTTCTCTCATCTCTGTAAGATCTTCAAGTGTTGTCTTTCATATTCTTCCTCCATACTTTACTATTCATTTCTGTAAGAGGAAGAGAGATTGTTTGTAAAGGTTTCTTCGCCTTCAAAGAGTGCTTTGAGAAGGAGAAGTTTTATAGTGGAAAGGTCGTGTGTTGTGTGTGGATCCTTAGATTAGTCACCTCGTAGAGGTGGATACTAAGTAAATCGAACGAGTTAGTATTGCTTATTTTTGTCTTGCCTTTGTTCTTTTTGCTTCCGTTAACGATTTTTTAGGCAAGAACGAAAAGTTGCTATTCACCTCCCTCTAGCGAACGCACCGGTCCCAACATACTGTCCCTCACCCAACCGGCCAACCCTCGCCCAATCGACCATGCCCAACCCAACTGGATGGCCCGCCTCAGCGGTCGGCCAACTTCAATAGTCGATCGGTCAGCCAAAATGACATGTCGGTTGGCCTAAGCGGTGGTCATCCAGTCAAATCGGGCGTCAATAGCGAGAAGGGAGAAGAGGGAGGGTAAAAGAGAGAGGGGAGAAGACCTTACCAAGTTGCATCGTCGCCTAGCTCGTCGTCGTCTCCGTCGCAATCATCAAAACTTGGATCGCGATCACCGGATGGGGGAAAGAGGAAAGGAGATCGAAAAATTAGGTATCAAGAAAAGAAAAGATCACGATCGGTTAGGGTAAAATTAGGATTTTTGGCGATGAATAATGGATTCATCACCAACATTTGCGATGAATCTGTGATTCGTTATCAAATTACAATGATTTTGTGACAAACAAAATTTTAGTGTTGATTTTCGCAATGAAAATCATTATATTGCTAATTCCATAACTGAATTATTTTCATCACCAAATTCATTGCTAATTGGCGATGAAATATGATTTCATTGTTAATTCATCGCCAATTTATGATGAAAATATTTTATCGCTAAAATTCATTACTAATAACCTATATTTTTGTAGTGTAGGAATGTCAGAACAAGGTAGTGATTTAAAGGTTTTCATATTTCCAATAGAACAAAATCCCTTGATAGACTAATCTTTTACACAGTCAAAATAATCATTTACACTATAATTAGATTATTGTTTCATATAAGTAATCTGTTAATGAGTAGTCAATTACATGGTTAGTTTCAAATAGTCAGATTTATGTATTCACTATTCAAAACATTGGATCAGTAAAGTCATAGTTTCAATGTGAATGTCTCATTATCTTGTTTCCCCATCATAAATTTGTAGCTCTTCATGTATTCTTGTTTGAATTGGGAGTCATTCCATAATATAGTGATTCAACGTATCATAATACAAAAAATACACAATCATATATGTAAACAAAGAATTAAAACACTTAGTACAAGACCAATCAGAATAAAAGATTATATAATGAGTTACGATAAGCTTTGCTTGGGAGTATTAATGAGTTACAATCATAAAAGATTTTAGCGTACATCCATGCACGCTGTCAATATTATTTTTTTAACAGCATATATTCAATATACACTGTCAATACCTGCAAATATTAGTTAATATTCACAGCGTATAATTTTAGCACGTTGCGAAAAATGGTATTCACAGCGCACTGTTATTTGTGCGCTGTTAATTGTAAAATATAAAATATTATCCGTAACGTACTTGATTAGGTGTGTCGTAAAAATTATTATTAACAGCACACTATAATTGTGCGTCGTTGATGACGTGCTGCGGAAAGTCAAATTTGTTGTAGTGCATGATTCACTTATCTAATTGTGAATGGGTGGTTTAACATTTTATCTGCCAATCTAGGGTGACAATTGTTAGAATATGAAATATGGAGTTTTTTAAAAAGAATTCAACCTACAGTTATCAAACATACTCGATGATCAGATAAACAATATATGTTGTAGTATAAGATATAAATTACTACTTACTGTTTCATCAAATTGATTACTATATTATTTTCTAGCCGTTAGGGAATGTTAATGTATAATAATAATTTTTTGCAAATCAAACACTAAAACTAAAAGGTGATAATATTTATCTATGTGATGCATTGGACAAAATATGTATCTGATTTAATCATCGCCATCGGGTTTAATCGTCTGATGGAATGTTGTAGCCCACATTAATTTGAACATGTCCTGTCTGAAAAAGAAGGTTAAAGCATAGTATACAACTAATTTATTTTGCTGTAACATACTTTTGCATTTCATAAACAAGAAAATAAACCTACAAGTAATCCAACCACAGAAGTTCGACGGGTAGTAGACATGATCACTACGCTTCCCCTCATCAGCTAATATAGCAAAATAAGAATCGATGCATTCCATTCGGTCAATGAATTCTAGTCCAATATCATTATGAATGACTCCATGTATAATTTGAATGAATTTGTTGATCAAATTAGTTGTGTTCATCAATGAACCTAATCTGTTGACCAAATCTGTTAACTCTATGTATAATTTGAATGACTCCATGTGCACTTAATAAACTTATAGGAGTTGAAATGAGTCTAATCTCAATTAGCTATGTCCATCAATGGGTTTTGACCGAAACCCATTGATGAACCTAAGATACTTGGATTTATAAAAAATTGACATGTAATGGAAGAGGATAGTACAATGAAGATATTTATGATATTCATAATTGGTTTTGATATCCTTACGATAAGTTATGTGTATATATCAATTTCCCTAAAGGTTGTAACTTTGTAAATCTTTTGATTATTACTGTTAATGACTTCAAACTGATATCTCTGGGCATACATAGACTCTGGGGCACTTCAAAAACCTATAGCACATGGAATGTATCTGATTACTGTTTTCTAGGTCCATCAATGAATTTTGATTGAAATCTATTGATTGACCTAGGATATTTGGATTTCTAAAAAATTACCATGAAATGGAAGAGCTGAGTGTGGAGAAAATAAATATAGTGTGTAACCCTAGTTTTAATCCCCTCTATAGAATTATGGGTCCGTGCCAATTAGCATAGACTGTGGTGCTAGTGTTAGAATATCAAAACAACTGTGATGCTATTATTCAAATAATAAGATCACAATATTCTATTGATATCACAGACTATGGTACTATTGTTGGAAGATCAACACCAATTTGGTGTTGTTATTTAAAGAACAAGACCATAGTCTTTTGATTAAAAATCTTTTGATCAATGTCGAGAATGCTTCAAGATGATAAATGATGGCACATTTGGATTGAGAAGCAATGAAGAAATTCCTAAAGGACTTGGAATGAGTCTGATCAGAGTTCTCTAGGTCTACAATGAGTTTTGATCGAAATTCATTGATGGACCTAGATGATTTGAATTTCTGAAATATTATCATGAAATGAAAGAGGCGAGTATGGAGAAGATAGATATGATGTGCAATCCTGATTTTGAGCCCCTAAATGAAGTTATGAGTCAATGCTAATTGACACATATGATGATATTTTGATTAACAGTGGTGATGATTTTGTAAGATCAAAACCAATGTTTACCAAAATCACAAAACAATGGTGCTACTTTCCAAGGATCATCACCATTGATTACTAAGGAATATTATAACCATTATCATGTTGGTGGTAAAGATCAACATCAATGTATAGGATAAATTTGAAAATTTGTGGTGTTGATTTGAAATTATCAAGAACTACATGGTGCTTGGTTGTATCAAAGATGATACTAAATTTAAAAATTTAGCACCAAACAATAAATTATTGTGGTGGTATAATAGTTCAGCATCAATATGTTGTTGAATTTTAGTGATGGATTTTGAAAAGCAGCAATGTAGTGTTGAAATTTATAATCTAGCACCATAATATAAAGTTCTACACTACAGTGGTGTTGGAATTTATATTTCAACACCACAATAAAAAATTGAGCACCACAGTAGTGCTTTAATATAATGTTCAACACCACGTTATTACGAGTTGAAACTACTATACATCTTTTAGGTTTTGAAAGCTCAACACTAAGTAGTAAGTGTAGAGAAATTAAATCAAAAAATAACAACCAATATGTTGGAGAAACCTAAATATATTTTTTCTGTTTGCTCACCATATAATATTTCATATACGAAAACTAATCATTTACAATCAGATGATTGTATTTACAGCGATAACTGATCTTTCAAAAAGCCTTAAATCTCTACACAACAATAGATGACAAAAAAATCTTAAAATAAAATTTTATAAGATAAATATATATTATACTCAATATAAACCATTCATCTCTGCATAATATTGATTGATTATATATAAATAAGAACTGTATCCTATATAATACATACATAAAAAAATCTTAAAAGGAATCAATGAGATTGAAACCTTAATCAATTTTCTTCATAGAATAACTAGTCTTCAAAGTTTTAAATCACCTTTTAGGGTTCATTCTTCTTATCAATATTTTTTACTCTATTAAAATTCCATCGGAATGTGTATTTTGTGATGGAATAATTACATGTAGAATAGGAATATATAAGATAAGCACGAGGCTCAACGTAACTATATACATCCAACTAAAAAAATTATTTTTTTTTAAATTATGGTTCAAATACTTAGAAATGAGGCCAGCTCAACGAGAAAGGTAAAATAAAAATCAGATCCGTCCTTTGGGAAATATAAAAATTGAGTATGTCCTTTAAAAATTTTAAAATTTTAAATGCGCTCTTTGATCCATTGCCGAAAAATCTAACACAAATACATAGGAAGAAACAAAAAATAATTAAAAAAAAGAATGGATAAATTTTTTAAATAGCGTCTGCGGCACCCAAATTTTTTAATGGATCTTTTTTCTTATTCTTTTTAGCAGTTCATGCAGGATACTATGCAGAAAGGAATCCGTAGGAATAATTAATGATTCTAATCGCCCACAAGTATAAATATAAATCATCCCTGAGGCAATGATGCAACGGTAAGACATTCGAGTTGTGACCTAGGAAGGAATCCGCGGTTCGATCCCCAACTACGACGATGTATTTGTAGGAATTTTCCTTCAAATAGGAAACACAATCAAAGGATGTTGAGCATCTGGATTGGCTGCCGTATGCACTTTCCGATTTATTCAGATGGTCGATGAAAAATTTTTATAGGATCGAACCGATCACCCTAGGGATTGAGTCCATAAGACTCTGACCGTGATTTATCATAAATCACGTTTGTCTTTATAAACAAAAGTATATATCACCATCCGACAAGACTCCCAAACCTCTACGTGGTTTTTCTCCCATGCCCAGCGGCTAGTTTTTCAACAAGTATCGATCGATCACCTTACCCAAGTACATGCATGCTGCATGTCCTCGCCCACTGAACGAGCTCCATGTCCTCTTCAATGGAGGAAACAGACATGCATGCGACTGAATGAACCTTTGTTGTGTTTGACCAAGGCATTAATTAATATCAAAACTAAATTATCAGCACCCACAGAATATTCTTCTCGGCTGCTGGCTCAAAGTTTGGCGATCCATCGATTTCCCTAGCTAATTAAAGTGTGATATTATTCTAATGATCACGCACCGATCATAAAAGTGAATCAGAGTGGCATCCAATCGTATCATGCGAGTAGTGAAGGAGGATCTTTCACCAGAAAGCTCCATACTGAAGGAGTGGCTCTGGCCAGTGGCCGTCACGTACAGTGAGTTTGTGTTTTGTATTCATTAGGAGTCAGACACGCAGCAGCAGCAGCAGCAGCAGTAAACCACGAGGCGGCGCTGTGAATATTCTCAAATACTGGCCGCGGCTCTTGGTGTCCACCAACAGACGCGGCTGGGGGATCTGCATGGGGCTGTTAATCCGCGTACGACGGCGCCCCCTTGAGCGTGCATGGGTTGGGGTGCGTTGACCCTTCGTTCTCCCAAGCGGCTCGCTCGTGGTGATGGGGAGAGCCGGAGCTACGTTATGTCTCCTTCTCACACCCAGCTGCACTGCTGCAGCCTTATTAATTATATTACGCTGGAATTTCTTTTTTTTTTTGTTTGTTTGTTTGCATTATATTAACTGTTATGATTCCGTAATTATTATAATTATATTAAAAATAAAATATATTTGAAAAGAAAAATATCTGAATCTGGTTCCTGTTTTCTAATCATCAAGGTGTAAAGACAGCTATATCGTACCCACTTGCTTCGTGTCAGGAAGATGAAGGCATGGTTTCAGTTCTTGTGCACAGTGAAGGAAAAGGATAGAGGACAGGAAGTTTGAAAGAAATGACATGAATTGTTTCAATGAAAATGAGAGGAAAAGGATTCATCACCATTGTAATCAATCAAAACGTGGGAAATTATACATACATTGTAGACAAATGGCGTAGTTAGGGCTAGGTTGTACTGGGCTCCAGCCCAGTGTAGCTCAGCAATTGAAACCAATACATTATTTTACAGTGCAGTTGTAATTAGAACCAATACATTATTTTACAGTGCAACCCAGCCAATCCAGTCCAATGCACTCAATGTAGCCCAACAATTGAAGCCTAAGACAGTTAAAATCCTGGCTATGCCACTGAATTGTAGTCGGTGAAAAATTTACGTGGGATTGAATCGGTCATCTCAATGATTGGTCGGATTATAAAACTTAAAAGGATAAAATTAATGCATTTTGATTTGTTAGATTGCTCGTGATTTTGAATTAAAAATTATATTAACTCTCTTGTTAGTCTAAACACATCAGATTTTAACCTCTTTTTCTTAACTAACTTTATTAATAAAACTAAACAAACTTATAAAAAAATAATAAAAACTAACTCAACACTTTTTAAAAATATAATAAAAATATTAAACATTATTTCAACACACCCCAAAAGTTAATGAACAAAAGTTGTTTTTCCCAAGTTGCATATAATACTTTAAAAACATCTAATTAGATATATACTCTGTTTGATTGATTTAGTTTGATTTTAGTGACTATGTTTTATTTTTGTGTTATAGTTCTATTTTTTAGGTTTTGATTTTGGTTGCTAGTTTTTTTTTTAATTTTTGTTTTAGTTTCTAGTTTTTGGCTTTTGAGTTTTAGGTTCTGTTTTGTGTTCTCGATATTATGTTTTAGGTTTTGGTTTTTAAGTTTCTAGTTATTAGGTTTTGTTTTGAGTTTTAGATTTTGGTTCTTAAGTTTTTTGCTATCACCCCTTCCTCCCATTTCATATCCCTACACCTCTTGCACTAAAAAATTAAGCCAAAGCACTAAACAACCAAGTTTAGTATTTAGGAAAAAGAATAATAATTTATAACTAAGGGATAAAAGAGTTGAATGTGATACCATTTTAAAAATTCAAGTTACATTAACTCTCAAATTATTAGTTCAAATTTATGGGACTCTAACTCCTTTTGATAATACAATTTATTTTTCCTAACTAATTTTTCTGATAAACCAAACAAACTTATTAAATAGAAAAAACTAAATTAATTTTTCAAAAAAATAATAAAAAACTAAATTAACTCTTTCAAAATAATAACAAACTCTATACTATTATATTTTCTACTTTTAAAAATTATAATAAAAGATTAGTGAATATTTTTACAGTAATCAATCACAAAAAATTAGATCAAATCAATGCATTTTGATTTCTACTCTAATTTGATTAGTAGAAAGGCTTTATTGGGCCGGCCTATCAAGATTTCCTTCTTGTTGGCCCAACTATGATGTTCTTATTGGGCCGGTGGCTTTTAGAGTTTCTCCTTCAGTAAGTTGTAGATTCATATGCAAAATTATGTGGCATCTACAACTATAAAACCCTATTGCAAACTCTATCATAAATCTCTTTCTCATGGATCCTCGAGATACGGTACAGTGGTAATGTGATTCGGGGGTAACTTATAGCACCGTGGTTCGATCGAGTATGCTTGAGGGCTTAATTTGGAGAAAAAAGTTATATTGTGGGATCCACGACTAAAATACCTTCTACAATGGTGGAAAAAAATGTAGAGGTAGATCGATAAATGCACTTAGTGATCAAAACATTCACATACATACATGTACATTCATCATATACGATACATTGACATTCAGTTATACAATTCAAAACCATTATCTAATTCATTAAGCTACACAATTCAAATCCATCGTACATTAACACAAAGTTATATTTAAACATCGTACATGGTTCAAAAACAATATAACTCAAATCCATTACATTACATGTCAACTCAAATCTCAAAAACTGATACATCTATCATCATCTCATCTTGCAATAACTATAAAATAATAGGTTATTAAAAAAACCAAAAAAATATCAACATATGATTCAAATTGCATAATAATTTTTTATTTTGAAATAATCTTGCACATATATGAATCTAGAGTTAAAACTATTTTTCAGAAAATACAAAAACTAATCAACACAAGTTTAACTTGCTTTAAAAAAAGACATACCTTAATGATAGAGTGATAAACTAT
>JAOBBC010047062.1:0-11868 GCA_025388495.1 Curcuma longa
CCCCCTTCTCTTTGTACTATTAACCCTATGTTGATGATAATATGGCATTCAAAATTGACGTGAATGTAAATTTTCATCCACCACTTCCATTGGTCAAATGGAAGTCTTCATATGTTGGAGATGGAAGGTAAAAATAGTCTACCATGCTATATTAGAGGTTAGTCTACTATCTTGGACAACTTAGCTCTAATACTAAATCATGTTTAGTGCTAAAGGGAGGTGAATAACACAATATTTATTTTTGAATTTAAATGCATAGTGAAATTATAAATATAGTAAGTAATGTAGAAGAGAAATAAGAAAGTGATCATCACTTGGTTTAGATCTCTTAGTTTATACTCCAGACCCTATGGACACGTACGACGAGTCACTCCTCAAAATCACAACTACTTTTTTTATTATTGGAAACCATTCAAAGGTGGAGAATCCTTTTTACAATCCTTTATTTAAGATAGGGAATAAAAATAACAAAGCTTGCATAGTATTAAGCTAACCTTAGCTTAAAAAGCAAAATAGGAACAATGTGAGCACTAGAAAGTTGAGAGAATGTTATGGAATTTGTAGTGGGATTGTTGTGTCTCTAGCTCTTTTTCCCTTTATATAACCCACCAAGAGCCAAATATAAGATCCATTAGCTACACCACATTAATATTAGTCAATCAAACAATTGGAGGTTAGATCTAGGTAGTATTTATCCTTATCGACTATTAACTTCACTATTGGTGCGGGAAACACCAGATGATCGAACCTTAGTTTTGAGAATGACACTAGGTTTATGTTAAGTGTGTTGTGCTAACAAGTTTAATCAAGTGTGCAGGAAACACAAGTAAAGTCCTAGTTGAGGCTAGGCAAAGGACAAAGTCCTAGTTGGACGCTAGGCAAGGAGAAGGTCCTGATCTGGAGGATCAGGTAAAAGCTTAGCAAGTCAAGAGCACTAGGTGCAAGTCCGTGCAGTGTTAGAAGACTGGGAAGCATGGCCAAATCCAGTCGAGTACGATCAGGAGACCAGAGGGTTAGTGAAGTCTGGGCGGTCTCGAGGACCGAGTCGCAACAACAAACCTTGGGAGCCAAGGATAAGGCCGAGCAGGAAAGTCCAACAAGTATAGAGGACTTGGTTGGCAATCAGGTAAACTCTCCTAAGAGGAGTGGGTCAGGACGTATTCCCAAAGAGGAACATTAGGCGCCGGTCTAACTCAAGATTTCACCAGAAACCTAAAGTTAAGACCATGAGACAGTTCTGAGAACTGACTCACCACCTATGTTCTATATATGTATTTGGAGCTAACTTGTAATACAAGTTGGAGAGGTGAAGTACTTAACTCCGAGCTAAGTTATCTAAGGTTCGGATGTTCGAGTCGATCGGAATAGACATTCAAGTCAACCTGAACTTGGATAAATGCAGCGGAAGTCAAAGTATATCAAAACCCTCCACGTCAGATTGGAGTCGACCGGAACCATGACTCCAGTCGACCTAAGTTTGGATAGGCGCTGCCAAAGTTGAACGTTATCGACATCCTCCACGTTAGCTTCGAGTTGACCTGAGTAGGAACTCCAGTCGATCGGAAGGCGAAGTCAGCCGCGGAGGAAGAGGATCTCGCCTAGTTGGGGTCGACCTGAGGGTTCTATATAAGCAGCGTCGACTAGAGGCTCGGAACAACAATTCTCATTCTTCCACGAGCAAATCCTACTGAGCCGACGACACCCTAAGCAACCAGAAGCAATCAAAGAAGCCATTGTAACGCTAGAATCGTGCTCAATCGAGGATCAAGAAGCTCCGACACTTGGGTAACAATTTCATTAGTTTACTTTGTAAATACGATAAAAAGATTGATTTTATCATGAGATATTTGTAATAAGTTCATTAGTGGATTGCCCGTCGGAAATGGTCACAGATTGTGTACTTTGGAGTAGCAGCCTTTGGCTGTGAACCAAGTAAAAAATCGCGTCCCTTGTTTCTTTTACTTTACTAAAGTCTTCCGCTATTGCAACATTGATTTATGCATTCGAACGAACGAGTTTTGAAAATCGTGAAAAAAAAGCTTAAGCGCTATTCACCCCCCTCTAACGCTTAACACGATCCTACAATTGGTATCAGAGCGTGGTCCTCGAATCTAGTGCAACCACTGATCGAGGAGGTTTTCAAATTTAATTCAGATTTTTTGTATTTTTTTGAAATTCTTTTTCTTTTCTCCCGCACTGCTAATCCAAGATCTAGTCTTGGAACATTTTTGCTCGTCTTTTCTGTGTGCTAGATTAATGACTCACCATAAAGGATTCAGCATCGCAAGACCATCTCTGTTCTTAGGGGAAGACTTCACCTACTAGAAAAGTAGGATGAAGTGTCATCTGAAGTCACAAGTAGAAATGTGGATAGTTATCTAGACGGGGTTTATAATCCCGACTGACAATGACGGTCCACCACAAGCTTGCGAAAGGTGGGACGCATCAACAAGAAAGAAGATCAAGGCGGACGCTAAAGCGACCCAAACTCTTCAATGCGGCTTGACCAAGGAAGAGATTAACCGGGTCAGACCTTTTATCAGTGCCAAGGACCTTTGGACAAAATTGATCGAACTCCACGAAGGAACGTCGGATACAAAGGTAAGTAAGCGTAATTTATTACTTAACAAATTGTATAATATTAGGATGACGGATGGGGAGTCAGCAAGTGGACTACACGCTCGGATCCAGGATCTCCTCAATGGCTTACACGCGATTGACCAGAAAATCGAGAATCGCGATATAATAAGGTACGCACTGAAAGCGTTCCCTAGGAACACTTTATGGGCATCCATGGTGGATGTTTACAAGGTCTCCAAGGACCTTTCAAAAGTGAAGTTAAATGAATTATTCTCTGAGTTTGCTCTTCTTGCAGGTACAGGAAAAGATAAGAAGGCGAAGAAGATCACTGAAAATTCAGAGTCATCCGAATCAGAAACAAATGACAAAGTGACTTCAGAACTTCTGAACATGGTTCGGAAATTAATCCGAAAGAAGTCGGAGTAAAGAAGTCAGAGATAAAGAAGATTGTAAACAAATCAACTCCGATGACGACCGATAAATTGGAACTCAGGTGTTACGGGTGAAATCGCAAAGGACATTTCAGAGTCGATTGCCCAAACCAAACAATTGACCAGAGAACCAAGAAGAAGGCTCTCAAGGCGACGTGGGGTGAGTCGTCATCCGAAGAATCAGACGAAGAACCAACAACGACAAGCTTTCTCACACTTCCAGCACGAAACGAGACGATTCAAAGCGATAGTGACTCGGACACCAACGAAAGCCACGGATCTGTATCAGTTTTCGAAGGTTCCACACCCGCTGTAAGTATCAAACGATTGTACTCAATTATTGTAAGTCTGTCTAAAAAGTTAGCTAAGTCCAATGTTATAGTTGAATCGCTCCAAGAGGAGTTAGTACTCCTCAAAGAGAAAGTCAACACTAAGCCTTCAACTCAGACCACCTTAATTGAGGATTCGACTCGAGTTCAACTCGAGGAAGAAAATTCTCAATTAAAGACCCAAGTTGACGAACTTAGACGATCCCTTGACTAATTCACTTCTAGGTCTAAATATCTGGATATGATACTTGGATCTCAGAAAGCTAGATACAATCAATCGGGCATTGGATATAAAGCCAAAAATAGATCATTCATGGCATTACTACACCGAACATAAAAATAGAATTGATCTAGAGTCCAAATGTGGGTTCCAAAGTCCAAATTGGTTAATCCAGTTGGACCGAATCAATTCTAAGTCTCCAAGGATCAAATATTTTTGATTCGACCCAATAAGGGTCACGATCCAAGGGGATCCAAACCCAATTGATTGATTGCATGTTAATTTAGTTTTTACTTTTCTACATTAGAAAAACTTAGGCTAGATAATGACCAACTATTTGATTAACTCTTACCAACCTAGGACCAGGGTAGAGCGAGATGATAGTACATTAGGAAGATTTAGTTTAAGTAGTCAAGTGGGGTAAGGAGTACCTTGCTTGGTTTTCTTAGCCAGGTTGAACTAGCTGAAGCTACCTCGCCACATCCTAGACTAGTTAGACCAGGATTTCTCCCTAGACTAGCTAAACTTGTAATTTCTTAAATCAGTTTTGTCTTAGAACGTAGTCGTTGCTCGGATAACCAAGAAGGCCCCTGTGCCTCGCCACTGCCTGAAAATTGATTTTTAAAATATAAGTTTAGAAAGTCAAAAGGTTAAAATTGAATCTAACTCAAGGTTAATCAAATAATATATACCCAAAATAATAATTAAAAATAAAATTGAAAAGTCATCTCACAAAAACTTATAGGATTAATTGCTTGATCATTTAAAAATAGGTGAGATGAATTAGGTAATAATTTTATTTCTCAACCAAATAATTTAATAAATTTTTAACTTAAACAAATTTTTCAAAATAAATTTTTAACTTAAACAAAATTTTCAAAATAATTTTTTAAAACTTAAACAAATTTTTCATTCAAAATAATTTTTTAAAACTTAAACAAATTTTTCATAATTTTTTAACTTAAACAAATTTTTCAAAATAATTTTTAAACTTAAATAAGTTTTTTAAAATAATTTTTTTTAAAACTTAAACAAATTTTTCAAAATAATTTTTTTAAACTTAAATAAGTTTTTCAAAATAATTTTTTAAACTTAAACAAAATTTTCATTCAAAATAAATTTTTAACTTAAACAAATTTTTCATATTTTTTTTAAACTTAAATAAATTTTTTAAAATATTTTAAACTTAAACAAATTTTTTAAAACATTTTTAAACTTAATTTTTTAAAAAAAAACTAACTCAACTTAATCTTAATCAACCCTAAGTCTAAAACTATTAAAACCTAAGTTTTAATTAAAATCTGAATTAAATAAAAAACCACCATTAAGAGGTAATTCAGACAACTCAAGTCGACTGAAATTCCTATTCCAGTCGACCTGAACAAACCATAAATCAACCGTAAAAGCGTGTAAAAATCTAACTCAAGTCAACCTGACTCAAGCATCAGTCGACTCGAACCGCCACTCAAGTCAACTAGAATATCCATTCCAATCGACTTGAGTACCTTTATAAAAATAATCGCATGGCCCACATGGTAAATCCAAATCTTCACCTTTTTACCATGTTTTCCTACGTTTTCACGGCGCGTAAAGCCTTCTAGGATGCCAGAATCTTCCTTATACTGCTAATATGCCTAGGCAACCCTCTAAACTTCCCAGTTAATTAATTTTTAGCTTTTTCTGTTATTAAAATTCAATTTTTTTATATATTAGATGTGTAAAGAGAGGGCGTGAGGTTGGACCCTCTAGGACCCCCCAATTTAGACCCTAGATTTCCCATTGATGAGCTTAGACTCAGATTTGAGGAATTGCCCTATGCCCCACTGCATTCTAGACATTTAGATAGAGCATTTTTCATAAGATCTTGCATATCATCTACTGAAGTTATTGAGCATTATCATTTGCATAGACTGGTTTATTGTACGACTTTGGTCAACACGACCTTGTGTGCCGAGTTGTATAATAACTTAGTCCAGGTCAACGACCTGACCTTCTCTACTCGAGTTGGAGAGAGGGACATTACTATTACCCCCTCCATGATTAGTGTTTTTATAGGACTTCGCCTCTCCCAGTGCACTTTTCTATACTACCCACCTAGGGATCTACCCTTTGGAGACCCCTACTCTCACATTATTTTAGATACCATGCATATATACTTCTATCAGGAGGACCGAGATCTTGGTACATTTTTGTTTCCATCTGGTAGATTTAGGATACAGGAGTATGTCCTGTATAGAGTCATAGTGAACTGCATTCTGCCACTGACTACAAGGGATCTCAGTGCTATGAGACCCTTTCACTTGTTTCTACTTTATGCATTCATACATAGACTAGATATAGATATAGACTTACTTATATTCCATACCATCATTTTTGAATCTTCTGTTGTTACTAGAAGAAGGGTCTATATGCCTTACTGCCACATTTTGACTGGCTTATTAGACTCACTAGGAGTTGACATCACTGATGGTGATATTTTGCCTCCTAGTGACTTTGACATGATAGGGTCTAGGAACCTTTTTTTAGGTGGTGTTGATATAGATGATGATGGGTACTACCTTGGAGGCGACAGCGTCAGCCCCAGCCCCAGCCCCAGCCAACAGCCGAGGACTAGATATTGAGGTCGAGTTAGAGTAGCTGCTTGGACTACCAGCACCTCCTCCTCCACTTACGACTGACCAGAGGCTAACCCTACTAGAAGATTCCTTACAGAGCTTCCAGCAGACGATGATCGATCGGTTGGACAGTCAGGATGCGAGCATAGTAGAGATAGTGGGGATACTTAGAGTATAGGGACATCCACCACCACCACCACTTTAGTAGATGTTTTGTTTGGACTACTTGGACTTGTTAGAACATATTATATACTGAGCATGTACAGTTTTTTTATGCATAGTTTTTTTATACACTTTATGCAATATTACTCCGACTTTACTTGGTAGACTAACAAAATGAAAGTTTTCAAAATTCACATTTTTTTTACATTTCAAATTTGTTATAAATAGTTTTTCAAAAAGTTTTCAAAAGTTTATTCTTTTATTTTTTAAAAAATTTATTTTCAAAACTTTTATTTTATTTTTAAAAGTAAAGAATGAATGTTTTAGCCTTAGACTAAAATCAATCCACTAGAAAGCATATGCCTATAGATCTAGGTGGAGCATCTCACAAAGCACACTAGATACCTTATTTATGATTGTAAAACATAGACTGATGTGAGATGCATAGGATTTTAGCCTAAGTACAAGATGCTTAAATCAGTGCATCGAACCTAACTTGGGCTTTAAAATACAGTGATTAAGTTAAGTGTTCCTAAGCCTAAAGCTTAATGGAATGATACATTTAAACTTGGCTAGTTAGGTCAAGCTGCTACTTTCTAATTATTAGCTAAAACTCAAGTTGGACACTCGCCCTATGGATAATATTTTTGGCCTGTCTATTTTTATCTATTAATGCTTGGACATAAAACCCTTTAGGCTTTATTTTGATTATGTCAAAGGGGGAGAAGTTGTGAGTTTCAAGTCTTTCAAGTTTAAGTATTCAAAGTTTTTTAAATTTTAATTCAAATATTTTTTAAGGCTTGATGAAAAAGTTTTTGAAAAGTTTCTTAAAGAGCCTAAGATTTCAAAAATATTTCAAGTTCAAATTTTGACTTAGATATTTTTTTTTAAAAAAAAATTTGAATAACATGTTTTGAAAATTAAGTAATTTTGAACTTAAGCTCAAATCCTTAATTTTTTGAAAAAGTTCAAAATTCTCAAAAGTTCTAAAAAAATTACTATTTTACTTTAAGGACTTAGATAGTCTTGCTTAAGTTTGGTTAAACTAAAGCAATATCAAGTTCAGGGGGGAGAGAACTGAAAATTTTTATTTTTTTTAAAAATTACTTATTTTTTAACTAAAGTACAATTTCAGGGGGAGCCCTAAAGCAGGGGAGTTAGAGTTACACTTTCACTTCATGCATAACATATTTTAATTCTGTTCTGTTAAGTTACTGTTATAAATTAGTATTATTTTATTTAACTTAAAACTTGAGTTGTCATAATCAAAAAGGGGGAGATTTTTGGTGCGGGAAACACCAGATGGTCGAACCTTAGTTTTGATAATGTCACTAGGTTCAAGTTAAGTGTGTTGTTGTACTAACAAGTTTAATCAAGTGTGCAGGAAGCACAGGTAAAGTCCTAGTTGAGGCTAGGCAAAGGACAAAATCCTAGTTGGAGGCTAGGCAAGGAGAAAGTCATGATCTGGAGGATCAGGTAGAAGTCTTGGCGAGTCAAGAGCACCAGGTGCAAGTCCGTGCAGTGTCGGAGGACCGGGAGGCATGGCCAAATCCAGTCGAGTACGGTAAGGAGACCAGAGGATTGGTGAAGTCTGGGCGGTCTCGACGACTCGGGCCAAGTACAAAGCCGAGCAGGAAAGTTCAACAAATATGGAGGACTTGGTTGGCAATCAAGTAAACTCTCTTGAGAGGAGTGGGTTAAAACGCGTTTCAAAAGAGGAACATTAGGCGTCGGTCTAACCGAAGGTTTCACCAGAAACCTAAAGTTAGGACTAACAGACAGTTCTGAGAACTGACTCTCCACCTGTGTTTTATATATATTTTTGGAGCTCTCTTGGAATGCAGGTTGGAGAGGTGAAGTACTTGACTTCGGGCTAAGTTATCCAAGGTTCGGATGTTCGAGTCGACTGAAATGAACATTCAAGTCGACCTGAACTTGGATAAACACAGCGGAAGTCGAAGTATATCAAAATCCTCCACATCAGATTGGAGTCGACCGGAACCATGACTCCAATCGACCTGAGCTTGGATAGGCGCAGCCGAAGTCGAACGTTATCGACATCCTCCACATCAGCTTAGAGTCGACCTGAGTTGGGACTCCAGTCGACCGGAAGGCGAAGTCAACCGTGGAGGAAGAGGATCTCGCCTAGTTGGGGTTGACTTAAGATATGCTCCAGTCGACTTGAGGGTTCTATATAAGCAACGTCGACCAGAAGCTCAAAACATCAATTCTCATTCTTCCATGAGCAAATCCTGTCGAGCTGATGGCGCCTTGAGCAACCAGAAACAATCAAAGAAGCCGTTGTAACGCTGGAATCGCGCTCAATCGAGGATCAAGAAGCTCTGACACTTGGGTAACAATTTCATTAGTTCACTTTGTAAATCCGATAAAAAGATTGATTTTATCACGAGATATTTGTAATCGATACAACTTATTTTCGTAAGGAAACAAGTTCATTAGTGGATTGCTTGTTGAAAACGGTCACAGACCGTGGGCCTTGGAGTAACAACCTTCGATTGTGAACCAAATAAAAAAATCGTGTCCCTTGTTTCTTTTACTTTTCTAAAGTCTTCTGTTATTGCAACTTTGATTTACACATTCGAACGAACGAGTTTTGAAAACTGTGAAAAAAAACTTAAGCACTATTCACCCCCTCTCTAGCACTTAACACGATCCTACATTCACTTGACTCCACCTTGTATTAGTCAATTAACCTCTGTTCCAATCAATCAACTTTAATTTGACACTTGTCAACTGGCTTCATTGGATAAGTTTGTAGGCTAAAGTCTAAGCTAACATAATTTAGTTGATTCCTTATCATTATAGTTGACTCTAGTAGATAAGATCTTGTCAGCCATATAAATATTTTAAATACAAGACTAATTCAATTGACTCTATATGGGTCTTTTCAACCATCAATCTATTGATCAATAGTCCAACCAATTGCTTCTAAAATAGAAACTTTCTATTTGTTAGAAATCAAGCTTAGCTGACGGCTTAGTCGAAACAAATATCAATTGATTGAATTATCATCTAGTCAACTCAACTTCCAAATAGAACCTTTCTATTTCCGAGTTCTTTGCCTATAGTTGATTCATTAGTCAACTAAATATGCCAATCAATTGAATGCAACTTATTAGTCTACTAGTCTATTGGACTTTAACCTTGAAATACTTGTATCTTGATCAATTTTTGCCTAAGAAAAGAACTACCTTTTTCTAAAATTTAGGTGACTCTCTCTCATAGCTTTGTCACGATTTTTCATATTTGCTAGGTAATAATTCGACCTCATATTTGCCAGGTAATAATTCGACCTCTACTTACCGTGACTTCAACTCTACCAAGAGGCCTCATTTGTATGTCTTCCACATCCAAGAGGCCTCATATGTAAGTCTTCCACATCTACTAGGTATCTTATCGCCCTTGATCTACATGGTATTATACACACACTTGTTGATCTTCCTTTATTAGATGTCCAGTCTCTCTTGAACAGCTTAGACTTATGCCAACATTTGTTGATCTTCCTTAGACAAATGTTTAATATCTCTCAACCCACTTTAACTTTTGCCAATATCTATTGGTCTTTGTTAAATGACCAATCACCTTCAACCCACTTGAACTTTTAACAACATCTATACAATTTCCATCATTGCCAAATGCTCATTCATTCTTCACCTATTTAGATTTCCCTCATTGCATCTACAATATTAGTGTTAAGAAACTTGTATGTACACACTTGACACATAGTGTATCATGATATGAATCTAACTTTAAATCTTTATCAAACACATCAAAATCATATAATCAGACTTGACCACTTAGGTCATGGTTGTACTAACATCAACACCATATACACAAAACTTTTTATATGGTTAGCTTTTGTAAATAGTCTAAAAATTAGTAAATAATTTGGGTAACCAATAAAGGTTTGGACAAACTGGATTAATTCACTAAAATATTCTTTGGAACACATTTATTTTATTTGATTTTAGCCCCAAGCGATAGTGCAATGGTAGACATTTTCTTTTATTATCTCTTTATAGCCTAGATCATTTTTGTTGTATTTTAGCCTTTGATTTCCTATAATCATATTAAGAAATTTGGAGCCAATGGTAAATTTCTAAAGAAGCTTTCTTTAAAGTTCCATTTTCTTTTTTCAAAACTTTGTTTGTTTAAATCTTTGATTTTCAAATCATTTCATACAAAATATCATCAATTTCATTTTCTAAAAACTCGACTACTTTCTTCAAATATATATTTTTTCCCGTTATATTTTTCTAAAAACTTAGTTGCAGAAACAACAAAATCTTACATACCGTATCATCTAAGTTATAAGATATCTCTACCTCTTGACTAAATCTCTCATCTTCCTTAGATGAGGTGGATGTCACTCCATCAGCAATAAAATTTTCTTGTTTGTTTTTTTCCCTCTCTTTTGATGAAGTGCCCTCCAATGTCTCTTTAAAAGACTTCTTTTTCTTCTTTCCCACTTTTGTCTTCTCTTTTCTTTTCATCCATTTTGGGCACTGATCTAGTATATGCCCTCCTTGATAGTTGAAGCAAGAGAGTTTCTTCTTGTTTTTCTTCCTCCTCAAGAATTTCTTCATGTCATTCCTACTAAGATTTAAATTATGAATGTTTTACTTGCTTTTCTTGTCATATATGCTTCTTCATTATTCTCCATGGAGGATGATGACGATGAGGACTTAGAGGATTTGAAAGGAATAAGATTTATCTTTTTCTTCATTTTGCTCGATACGAAAGTCATCACACCTGATCAGGTGTGATCTAACTTGCTTTATTCTAACATTCAATCATTATATGATTCATATATTCTATAGTTGAGGAAAGATCCTCTAGTGTCTTAGTTTAAGTCTGCTAGTTTCTCTTGTTAGTCATTTGGGCATGAGCATGCTAATTTCCTAAATAGGCTGAGTGTTGAGGAAGAGATGTTCTTCATTTCCATCAACTATGTATTCATCTCATTGCATCTTGTCCCATCTATTCTTGTCTATCCAGGGTCCTAGAAAACTCAAAAATCATTTAAAAAATTAAAGTTTACTCAAAAATAGTTTTAAAGACTACGTATGCTATTTTCATATCATAAATTTGTTAGGATCGGTGCGTTCGATAGAGGGGGTGAATAGCGATTTTCGACTTTTCTCCTGCAAAAGTATTAGCGGAAACAAAGAAACAAAGTAGAAAAATTACAACGCTAACCCGTTCGATTTACTTAGTATCCACCTCTACGAGGTGACTAATCCAAGGATCTACACACACAGCCCGACGATTCAACTATGAGAAAAACTCTCCTTTTCGAATCACACTTCGAAGGCGGAGAAACCCTCACAATCGATGTCTTCCTCGTACAAGATCTTTTATGAAGTAAGAGAGGAAGAAAAGAGCTTTTATAGAGATCAGAGAACAGTAAAGAAGATGAAGAATGAATTGTTATTTCTCTGTGACGTTGACCGCTCTTTTTATGAATTTCAGTGCCCCAGTCGACTGCTCCTAAGGCCAGTCGACTGATG
>JAOBBC010047166.1:0-11868 GCA_025388495.1 Curcuma longa
ATAGGGAGGGAACCTTCGCCGGAGGACAATGCCGCTAGGGTTCGCCGGAGGAGAGATCGGTGGAGTGCCAGAGGAGACGCAGTCGATGGCGTGCCGGAGGAACGGCCGGCGAGCTATCAGAGGGAGAGGGGGAGGGAGGAGCGAACGTTCGCGCAGGGATCTGAGCTAGGGTTCGGAGCTATCAGAGGGAGAGGGAGAAGCTGTTCGCGCAGGAGAAAAGAAAAGGTTCTGGAAACCTAAAATTCTCGTAAATAGCGACAGATATTTATTCCGTCTCTACCCCGTCGCAATTATTAGAGACGGAAATAATATTAGAGACGAAAATTATTTTTCTGTCGCTAATATTAGAGACGGAATTAAATTCCGTCTCTAATTCCGTCGCTAATTCGTTGTTTTTTTTATAGTGAAGGGATCTTAGAGAGTGGATTATGAAAAAAAAAAGTATTGGATAAAGTTAGGGGTTTTGGAGTAACAGCAAAATCCTCGAACAACGTTATATATAAAGAATGACTTTAATTTTTTAAAGTTGTCTACACATCCTTAAAAAAAAACTCTGCTACCTCAACCCTAAATCCTACCTCAACGATCCTCCTCGAATCATCATCATGGATATGGAGGGAAGTTAATTTAGGTACACATGCGTTAGGCGTATGGTGGGGTCAAAAATATAGATAATCATTTCATGCGGATTGATCCCTGACCATTACGCTAGAAATATCATGCGTCCATCGTTTGTGTTATGCCCTAGGGTCATCACCTAAGTATAGGGAAACAAAGCTTACATAGTTCGCTTACCTTTTATTTTTTATCTTATGAAGTGGTGATGTTACTCACTTTCTGTTCCCGTTCCCATAGTATTCATTCCTTCGGTATCAAAATTATCTACTTCATCATCTAAAAGTTGTATTTCTTATATTCTTTTTTTTTTTTCAATTTTCATTCAATTATCAAGTAATAATTGAGCTTCCAAAGAGTTGGAAGACAAAGTAGATTGTCATTTATCCAATAAACTAAAATTCCTTTTGTGATTATAGAGAGGATGGAAAAATTTTGAGCCTTCCGTGACCACTACTATAGAATATCAAAATCTGACTCACTCTTTACTAAAATTAATAGAAGTTTAAAATAATCCTCAAGTTCTTGTCTAGAACTTAGGAATCCTCATGGACATTTCATTTGTTTTTTTAATAAATATTATGTTTTTGTAAGTTTTAAATTAATATTTCTAATACTAATATTTTATACTATAATATTTATAAATTTTATATAAATTATTTTTGGTATAATCTATAATACTAACCGGATAAGGAAAAAAAGAATTAATTAAACCATCATAATATAAAACTAATATTTCTTATAAAACTTCTAATTTAAGTATGGTCTAAAGCAAATGCAACTAAATAAATTTTAAGAATATTAAAAATAATTTTTATTTTATTTTCATTGCTAATATACAAGAAGATAAAAATTTATTTTGTATTATGTACATTTAAAACTAATACTATACTAAAAAATTCATCATAACTAAATATGAAGTAGAATAATCAACACAAAGTTATTCAATTGCATCATTAAATACTTTTAAATTTTCACAAATACTACTACATATATTTTATTGATATGAAAATAAATATATATTAGTATTATTAGTATTTGTGTAAAAAATAAACATAATAATTCTCTATATTAAAATAAATTTTATAATAAATTGATAGGTTGAAATCCAACGTGTTGGTACATCATGTGAAAATTTTTTAGGTCTCATTCCATTACTTTTACAAAATATAGCTTATTATTTTATTATAGTATGATATGATCATAAATAAGAAATAATAATTTTAATTAGTTTGATTTAATTTTTTAAAATTTTTAATCTATCTTGAACACATAAATTTAAAACATTACATATGTAATGAATATGAAAAAATACCCCATCAATAACATATTGAAAATATTTTAAAAGCAATATTAGAATTAACATTATCATATGATATTAAAAATATTTTAGAAGTTAATCTATATTCTTTTTTAATTAAATATAATAATTAAGAGATGTTATGAGCACCGTGCAATTCACCAAAAACTCTATAGGACTAATAAATATTTTAAATTTTCAGAAGTTATTGATTCAATGATAAGTCATATTCATATATGAATGTGTTTGTTGATGATCACTCTAAATATCAGAACATAAAAAAATTTATTATTTAATTTATTAAAAAAATTTCATTGTCTTGCTAATCTTTTGATTGTATGAGTAATTATTATTCGAGGAACATGTTTAGCAGATATATTAAGTGATTCTTTAGTAAAATCTTTAAATATGCATTTACACCCAAAACTAAAAAAAATATTCTATAAAAACAAACCTTAGCTAACGATTTTCTTAATTTATTATCAAAATATATAAATTGGAATCGATACCTCCACTAGTCAAGGAGAATTTGGATAATTACATTTGAGAAAATTTTATTCTATATTTCGTCATGTGCTTCATTTTGATGTGTCATTTCAATGACCCATAGATGTTACTCAATTGAAAATTGTAGGAAGCTTTGTCATACTTACATTTTATATATAATTCTCTAGAAGGAAGAGCGACTTTATCAAAATATTTAGTAAAAAATAAATGATTTAAAAGATTTTCCAGAACTTAGAAGTATCACCATCGGTACTTTTATCTCGGGTGTCGAACCTTACTCAGGCTCATCATTAGTAAATTGAATATCGTGATCATCATTCGGATTGACTATTTCCTTACCTTCTCGAGATTGAAATGATGAACCTCCTCCTTCCATTATAATTAGAGAATTGAAGTCGAAAGCAATCGAGATTTCAAAATTGAAAGATGAGAGTAGAGAAGATGGTGTAGAAATGATGAAATGAGCTCCTTATTTATAGAGTTTAGAGAATAATAGATACTAAATCATAATAGCAAAAAACTTATCAAATAATCTCAATTGTTATAAAAAAAAAACAAAATAAAACCCTCTCCCCTAACAGTCAAAACTGTTAGTTAACCGACGGTTCCAACGTTTATATATATATACACACAAAAATGATATATTGTGCACCTTCTCATGCGCGCAGTGTCTACGACTTAGTGCTCGTCCAAGTAAGTCAGGGTATCCGAAAGTGATCCAAGAGCCTCACACACTCAATTGTGGATAGGTATCGCACACAGGAAGGCGCACAACACATCACAACTATATATATATCTGTTTAACCAGCGATTTGAACCACCGCTGGTTGAACTGTTAATTTGGTCGTCTCTGACTCGTAATTGGCTCATTGACCCAGTTACGAGTCTACGAGAACTTTCTCGCTAGAGAATACCCCTCCCGAGCCCAATCTCTCAGATTCATAATTCTAATTGTCTTTGATAGGTAGAAATTGGAGGTGTCAACCCGCATCATTTATGTCTGGCCACGTTCGCAGCCAAGCCTTTTCAATTATTCCTCGACCAGGCTAAATGGGGGATGCATGTGATGTGCCTTGCAATTCTCGCCTAAGCATATATACACAGACGGATCTACGCGTGTCAACTAGAGACATGACCAAGTAGGCAGAAAATCAACTAGAAGACAAAGTCCCCATAAATAGACTTTGCAGCTTGGGAACATTCCCATCTAAGAATGTCCTCTACATGTGGATCCGAGCCATGGAAACATCCACGATTGAGAATATCTCTCTCAGATCTGATTCCTCTACCTCTTAAATTTAATCATTTTTGTTGATGATGTCTTAAACATGAGTTTGACAAGAGCAATGAAATCTTAAGCAAGGGTTTGGCAGGAATTGTCAAAGAGAGAGAAAACTAGACATGCAAGGTTTGAGAGAAAGTCAACGTTGGTCTATACTTACGCATGTCCTTTGTACAGTACCATGAGCCAATGGCAGCCTTACACCAACTTATACCTTTGACCAATTGTCAGTACACGTGGCAACCTAAGGGGGAGTTTATTTAATTGATACACAAAGGGAGGTGTGTACAGCAAGAAAAAGGGGCTGAAACAGTGACTGAAATTACTTGAAGTGCTTATGATTTTACTAAGTCGATCCACTCAACTCCCTATTCTTTAAGTCATTCTGTCTTGAGAAGGCAACATCTTTTCTTTCAACTCCGTGCTATCTCTTTCTTTTAGTTTCATACCGACTTGACCATCTGACTCTATCGGATTCGAACCCAAAGGCACCGATGCAGTCGAGCCTGGAATAAGATTGAGCTATCGATCAGTATCATAATCCTAGATCACAAAAAGCTCTTCACTAAACAATCCATGGCAAATTTCTATCCTCCTCTTGGCTCAGAGTAATCTATTATGATGCCCCCCTTACTTCTAGAGCAATATACTTCAATAGTCATCTGCCACCTGGTTAGTTTGTCTCCATCCTTAGCAAGTTGGCCACCTTTACTCCCTTTTTTCTCTCACAAGTATTATGGATTAAGTTATTGTTAAACCTGTCACCTACTGCTACATTATGAAGTTTAATTTTGTGGTCATAAAAAACAGGCAAGATGATCTTTTAAATTATCATAAATAAAGGTTTATTGGTGTTTAGTACCCCAAACATTCATATAATATATATATTGTTTCTAGAGACAGACAAGACTTTTGGTATAGACATGCAAACTACCTTAGCAAAGTATTAGGCAACAACAGAAGAATCCATTCTGAACAATTAGTGTCTCGCTCACAATATATAGGACAATGTTGTGAGTAGATTATTTGTTGCAAATAGTGATGTCAAGTTGATAAGTGAATCATTAAATATATAAATTCCAACCTAAGTAACTAATTTAATATATAGATATAATAAAATGATTGACTCGTCAAATTATTTTATTCTATAGCTTATGATGTTACCCTTGTTTTTCCTCCACCACTAGCCTTCTCCTTTTCTCCTTGCGTCCACCGCGCTAGTCACTTGGTTTCCTTCCGATGCTACTTATGGGCTTGGTTGATCAACCCTATCACCTCTACACTGACCACATGGCTAAATTCTACCTACAACCTCCACACATACCTTATTCTAACCAACAACATATTTGTAAATCTCGTTTAGGTTAAGATGTTAACTTATAGTTGTGAATCTAGTGAGCATGGCTAATGTCATACTATTAATTAGTTTAAACAACTTGCAAATTTGCAATTCAATTTACAAAATAGACGATCGACAATCAAAATTATCCTAACTTATTAGCAACAAATCCATATATTATTGGAATTATATATATAATGTGCCAAATAGAGGATCCGAGTTGGATATTCACTTGATCATATATATGTCAACAATGGCGAGATGAACCCTAGTTTTATTGATAGCTAGAACTGAAATATTCCTACAATTTAATGGTAAAAAGATTAAGTGTTTGGTGTTTAAAGTGCACAAATTGGAAATAGTTAGAAGGAGCCTTCACTTATAATTGTAAGGTTTACAACCATCGACATTACAAGGTGTCAAAGAACAAAATTTGTTCCATATAAGGTGTTGCATTATCTCTCGGTAGCACCAAGATTGCAATGATTATTCATGTCGAAGAAGGCTACTAGACACACATGACATGGCATGTGCAAAGGTAGGATTCATTTGTTGTGGCACAACTTGCTAATAGCCTTACATGGCGATCGATATTAATCAACAACATTCATAATTTGCCACTAAAGCCAAATTGTAAGTGATAGAAGTAACGGCTTCATACTTAGGCACAATAACAAGTTTTCTTGATTTGTGACAATCCATTCGGAAAATGTCAAACACATTTTTGACTAGACAAATAAAAATATTATAAATTGATTCAAATTTATTGGACATAATATTTAGTGAGGTGTTAAAAAAATTCTTAGATTTACTAACTCAAACAACTAATTTAGATGTTATGCGTATTAGAAACTTATGTTCGATAACATTTTCTACACTACCATATATAGCTTTAAAAAGAGAAAAAGAAAAGATGGTCTCAAATCAAGTATAAGGATATATTTTGCATTCACTTAGCTGTTGGCCGGACAGTTGAGTGCTTATTACATTCTAACAATTAATTATTGGATTCCGGTAAACTCCTCTTACTCTCTCAAATCTCGAATTCAGAATTTTAATAATTACCAATCGATTGTCATTTTTAGCAATTGATTGTTACCTATATTTCAACTTTTCCAAAGTTAAAATCTTAGCTTGTGCATTTGATTGATATCAACCTATCAAAACTTCTTTTACCTAGTCATTCAATCAATCTTGAATGGTTGGGATTTTTCATTACCCAACATACACATACAGTCAATCCTGACCTTTTGAAACTGTAAAAATTGATGGAATGAAAATATCTCCACAATGGTATAATATTGTCCACTTTGGACCTAAGTTCTCATGACTTTGTTCTTAGGCTCTACCCAAAAGGTGTCATCCAATGGAGATACTTTCCATTCTTTTAATCCCATAATCTTTTCAATGTACTTTAGATGTGAGATTATGTTTGCACCCTTGTAATCCAACAATCCCCCTCAAACAAAGGACCACAGGCCCCCCTCAATGTCATTTTTTGATGTCTGAATCCTCGACCCACCAGGACTTTTTGCCCCTCTGTCCATCCGATCTACTAGGACTTCCCACCTAGTCGCAATTAGGACCTTTTGTCCCTCGGTCCACCCGACCTACTAGGACTTCCCACCTAGTCGCAACTAGGACTTTTTGTCTCTCGGTCCACCCGACCTACTAGGACTTCCTACCTAGTCGCAACTAGGACTTTTTGCCTCTCGGTCCACCCGACCTACTAGGACTTCCTACCTAGTCGCAACTAGGACTTTTTACCTCTCGGTGCATCCGACCTACTAGGACTTCTCACCTGGTGTCTGGTCCTCTTGATTCAGACACGGGAGCACCCACTTCCTTTGTTTAATGTTCAAACCACATGGTTAGATCTCGATCATGGTTCATCCGGCGGCTAGTCCGGTGAAGAGCGGTCTCGCTCTGATACCACTTGTAAAAATCGATGAAATCAAAATATCTCCACAATGGTATGATATTGTCTACTTTGGGCCTAAGCCCTCATGGCTTTGTTCTTGGGCTCTACCCAAAAGGCCTCATCCAATGGAGATACTTTCCATCCTTTTAATCCCATGTTCTTTTTCATGTACTTCAGATGTGGTACTATGTTTGCATCCGTGCAACCCAACAGAAACTTCACACACTTAACATCTGATCACTTTTGACCTATCAAGACTGTTCCTATGTTAAACATCTGGTCTTTCTTGACTTGTTTAGACTTCTACACTCATACCAAGTGTCTGATCCTTTATAACCCACTTAGATTTCCGTCATCTCTGATCACTAAGTATTCGATCAACCAGTATTTATTTGAACTTTCCTCTTGTCAACTCTTTGTTAGACTTTCGATCACTAAGTATTCGGTCAATCATGACCCACTTAGATTTTTCATCTCATGTCAACTCCATGTTGAACTTTCAACCGTTAAGTGTTCGGTCACCCATGATCCATTTAGACTTTCTATATCTTGTTAAGTATCCGATCAATCTTGACCTACCTAATGTCTCATTTCATTAACTAACATATTGATCAAATATTAAAATTCCAATTTGAATATGATCAACTTGATCAATCTTCGTCAGAGATCGATTGCACTGACAAACGTAACATTGTGATGGTTAAAAGAACCTTTCACAAGCATTATGTAACATCTACTACAAGAAATTATATGGGAATATGTTTTTATCATGTAACTTGCCCATTTTGATAATATATCATATAGTTTATATTTTTTTTAATGTTAAATACTATTAATTTAACCTTCTATACGTAAACAAGTCACAGAATGGGTGGATTCTTTTTTAAAACAAAATTATTGACCCAAATTCAAAATTATTAAATAAAAAAGTCATTTTTTTTGTCTCTTTCTACTTCTTCAGCAAGTGACATTTTTTTTTTATCTCTTTCCAATATCATCAGACATTTTGCATATTTTCTGCATAAATTTGGAGTGCCGTGACGAATGCTTAATGTTTATTATTATTATTATTATTATTATTATTGGATTAAAATATATGAAGCATTGAGTTGTGTTGAATATTAATGTCCTCTTTCTTAACTTTAATTAATCAAGTTAAATATATAAATGCCCTCTTAGACAATTGAACAAATCATAAATTTAATTAATTGTTGATGTTAAAACTTGAAGTTGTTAATTGAAGATGGAATTATTATTATTTTAACCTCTTCAAGGATGAGTTTCAGCAAAATGCTCTTAATACGACAAAATAAATTAATATCTTCTCACCAACCAAAACATTTTTTAATCCGCACTTAATTACAAATTAATGCTTGTCTTCTAGTATCTTAATTTTCTTTTTCTTATTCTACTATTGGTAAACAACTACGTTAATTTTTTAAAGCATCCACTAAAAGAAAAAATATTTTAGAAAAAATAAAGTGGATCACCCTCAATTATCAGAATTATTAAAAGAACACTCTTTTATAAAGTCAAATTAATGCTCCACCATATTTTTTTATTAAAAATATCCTTATTTCAATATTATTATAATAGTCATGGAGTAGTCCCTGCAAAATTATTAAATTTTTTTTTTAATTGATCAAGAATATTAATATTATTGCTTAAATTTGATCAACATCATAAGTTAAATTATCATAAAATTATAGTGACTATTTAATGGCTATCATTTAATAACATATATATACACGGTTGTATAATAGTTGCTATAATAATTTTAAAATAATTTTTAATATATTCAAATAATGTTAATTTTAACTAAATAATAAAGAATTTTTTTATATAAAATTATTCAATGTATAATATTTTTTAACTAAATTTAATAATTTATTTTAACACGTTATAATATATAGTTACGGTGTAACAATATTTGAATAAAAATATTTCCAGAATGAGAAATATATTGAGGTGTTATTTTTACTTTTTTTTAAAGTAGGAGGTGCCTTGATTTAGAAGTTGTTTATAATTAAGGGTATTTTTTTATACAATAATAATAACCAAGTCTTATCTTATTATGTGAGGTTAGTTATATGAATTTTTTTATATTATTAGACTCTATTCTTTATTATAACATCAACTATATTTAAATAAATTTTATTTTATTTTATTATTATTAATCAAAATCTTTTTTTAGTCTTTCTCTTCCTGTTTGATTTACATATTTATTATAGTTACATATAACTTAATGAATATTTATTGGTTGTTTAAGTACATGTTTATACTATCTTAAATATATTTACTAAAAAATTTTCTCAATATATGCAACCCCGACTTTCTCTCTGATATTTTTATTTTTTATCTTATCTGTCCTCGTATGTCAACACATCCACATTAATATTATCATATCTGCAACTCTTATCTTTTACTTATGTGCTCAAGTTATAGCCAACATTTAGCTCCATATAATATAACATGATCTAACCATCATTTTGAAGAACTTCTCTTTATGTTTTAGAGGTGTTTATAATCACAAAGAACATCTAACGTTCTTTCTCCATTTCAACCGTTCTTCTTATATTCTATGTAAAATATCTCTCTCAATCCCTTCATCCTTTTGAAAAAATTATCATAAATATTTAAAGCTCTCAGTTACAGATAATTCATAATCTCATATTTTAATAATTGTCTCATTATATTTAATATTTCTAAACTTAAATTTTATATATTCTATTTTTACTCTACTAAACCTAAAATCTTTCACTTTCAATATTTTTCGTCGAGATTCGAGCTTATCATTTACTTCTATGTACATGTCTCATCTATTAAAATAATATCATTTGCAAATAAGATTCACCATGATACCATATCTTAAATGTATCCAGTGTGTTCATTCATGATTAGTGTAAAAAAATAAGGACTTAGAGTTGATCCTTAATGTAACCCTATCTTTATAGAAAACATTTCAGTTACTCCCTTTGATGATTTCAATTTTGTCATTACATCTTCATACACATCCTTAATTATTTCAATATATGTTATGCTAATATCTCTCTTTTCTAGAATTCTCTATATAATTTTTTTTAGACTCTATTGTTGATGTAGGGAGCACCAAATGATCGAACTTAAGTTTTGATAATGACAAAGGGTTTAAGTTAAAATTGTGAAGTAATCTGATGAGCTTAACTGAATGTGCAGGTAGCACAGAGAAGTCTTAGTTGCAGCTAAGCAACAGAAGTCCTAGCTATAGGCTAGACAAAGGAAGTCCTGATCTGGAGGATTAGATGGAAGACCTGGTTTGGAGGACTGGGCAAGAAAGTCCTAGTCAGGAGAACTAGGCAGAAAGTCTTGGCGGATCAAGAGCATTAGGCGAAAGTTTAGACGGGTTTAGAGGATCGAACATCTAGCAGTGGAAGACTTAGAGATCGAGGATTGAGGCTGAGCAAAAGTCCAACAAGTCTGGAGGACTTGATTGGCACAAAGTAAATTCTCCTGAGTGGAGTGGGTGAGGGCGCATTCTCGATAAGGGGAACATTAGACGTCGATTTAACCTAGGATTTCACTAGAAATCTGAAGTGATCAAGATCAAACAGTTTGCAAAATTATTCACTTTCTTGTTATATTTTGAATTTTGGACTAACTTGTAATGCGGGAAAGGAGAGGCTGGAACTTTATATTTTGGACGCCCTTATTTGGATCTAAGCGACCAGACGGTCCAGGTGCTTGAATTGGTTCTAGGCGATCGGGCGTCAGTGGAACTAGCCAGTGAGGCAAATGAGGTGGCAAAGTCCCAGTGGTCGGGACACCTCAGCCTCCAAGTGCCCGAAGAGGTTCCAAGCGCTCGGATCTAGATAAGGCGTTGCAGAGTTAAAGTTGATCCGACAACCTCCATGTCAGCATCCAGTCACTCAGAAAATATCGAGTCAGTGTCGAAAGTGGATCGACGGAACAATATGAAGGCGATCGGAAGGACTTCCAAGCACCCGGATCAGTCCATATAAACAGTTGTGAGGGGAAACCCTAGAAGCATTTGAATACGCCTCAACGACGACCTCTTGCGTGTAAATCTTCCATTCGGAACGTTGTCGTCACGCCGAGCTGCACCGGCTACTACAAGTCCATTTCACTCGGTCGGTAAAATACTTTTCGCTTGTTTATACTTAATGTTTTAGGACGGTATCAGTGTTATCGTTCCTAAATAATTTGTAAAAATGACAAACTTCCTTTCGTAAAAGGGGAGTTCTTTTAGTGGATTACCCATCGAAAATGATCACTAATCGTGAGCCTTGGAGTAGCAGTCTGTGACTGTGAACCAAGTAAAACCAACTGTGTACACTTGTGTTCTTTTCCACTGCAAGTTCTGATTTACGTAAGTTTTTTCATAAAAGAATGAAAATACAAAGAAACGCTATTCACCCCCCCCCTCTAGCGCTCTTAATCGATTCTATATCTATCATAAGCTTTTTCAAGGTCAACAAATATCATATGTAAGTCTTACTTTTGCTCTCAATATTTTTCAATTAGTTGTTTAAGAAGACGTATAACTTCTATTATCCACTTTCCAATCATAAATCTAAATTAATTTTAAATCACCATGGTCTCCTTCCTTAGTATTTTTTTTATTACTCTTTCTCAATGTTTCATGGTATAACTTATTAGTTTAATACTCTAATAATTTGCACAATTATGTACGTCTCCTTTGTTCTTATATAAGGGAACTAGAGTACTTATCCTCCACTGATCAAATATTTTTTTAATTTTTAATATCAAATTAAATAATTTTGTAAGTCATTGAAAATCTTATTTTCGTAAGCATTTCCAAACCCTATCAAAGTATCATCTAGTCCAACTACTTATTCATTTTACATCACATTTAAAATTTGTTATACTTTTGAAGTATGAATTCT
>JAOBBC010047263.1:0-11868 GCA_025388495.1 Curcuma longa
AAACTAAGCTAATTAAACTCTAAAACAAAACAAAATCCAAACACAATCTAAGCATTAACCTAATAACCGAATTCATCAGATTTGAGAAGAACATGAAATCAGAAATAAATGTGAACAGAAACGAAGAAATATAGTAATCAGAAATGCAGTAATCAGAAATGCAGTAACAAAAATGCAGTAACATCCAGGCTCCCTTTTCATTCGATTTTCCTCATCTCGGCGTCACTCGAGCTGTTGAATCCATAATGTAGATTCAATAATCCCTCTGGAGCTTGAATCTGGTCTCTGGTGTGGTTTCCTTTCAACCCAAACGCTGCTCAGCCCGAAGAAACCCTCTTCGTACAGAAACAGAGCTCGGTGCAGGGCTGTGAGTTCGCAAAAATTGAATTCCAAGCTTCTTCCTTGCTCCAATCGTGCTGCTGTCGATGCAAGGGTGCTCCGCGATCCTCAGAGAACCCCTCTTCGAACCATGGCTTCATTTTGTGCAACAGATGGCCGGAGCAAGACGAAACAGGATGGAATGCTACCGGTGAAAACCTCTCCGTCGAGCCTCCTCCAGCTACCGGATTTCACCCAAAGGAACGAATTCGAACTCCTCGTGGATCAAGGATGGCGATGCAATTGATTCGGGTGGACGGGGATGACCGAGCTACTACATCCTTGCGCAGGGGAAGCTGTCGCGAGAAGACGATGAACAGTGCGGCCAGCCACTGTTCATCGCATAAGATGTTTGATTTTATACCGCTGATTAATTGAAGGATCTAGGCCGTCCGTTTTTGATCTGATAATCAGAACTTGATCTAGACTTTAGGGCAGTCTAGGGCTTGTGAAAAATTCAGGGATCTCGATCAGGCTTGAGCTAGGTCATGTCCTCCATGTGGACTTGATCAATTTGGGCAAATTGGCTCGATTTGACCACGATTGAACTCGATCTTAGTCCAATTTGAGCCCTACAATCAATTAAACTTAATTAATGAAAAATTCACCATTAAATCGTAGAAATTATAATCAAACCTTCAATTATACCACATGACACAAATATAATCAAATCGATTCATTTAATAATTTATTTTCATGCAAAAAACTCAAAATTGAATCGATTAAAAATGCATAAAACCCTAACTCATCAGTATGATAGAATACTTCTCAAATGGTTACAAATATTTCGGGAATCAACTGCTATAAAAAGATAACACATGCCCATGGGTACAAGTACGCATACACATATGCAGTACTATCTTCAAGCCTTGGATTCCTTCCTCTTTTGCGCCGAACCCTAACTTGAGCATCAGAGTGGCTTGCCGGGACTCGATCCTGGCGCCATTCTAACTCTCTTTGTTGAAGTGCTTTTCATGACCTCTCATCTCTCTTAGTGATTCTCGTCAAAGAGCGTGCACGTCGGCTGAACCTTGAACCAGCATTTTTACCATCCACGGTGTATCAGTCGGAACAAATTGGCGCCGTCTGTGGGAAAACTGAGCTGAGATGACACGATGGTAAACACTGGAGGAATAGGCGGCAAGCACGATTCTGCCGAAAAGAGTTGCGGCGATAAGATGATGGTCACCCTGAAAAGATTAATGAAATAGTTTCACAAATCATGATAAAGGTATTACAACAACATTCGTTAGTATCTCCTTCAAGGATGTTGGCACCTTTGCCAGCAAACTTCTCTCCTCATCGAAGATGACCCACATCAAGAGAGGAAAACGTGCCCCTTCATAAGGAGGATACTTTCCTGGAAGAAGACTCTCATGAATTCAGAGTCGATCTATGTCGACCTAACTACAAAAACAAGATAGTCATAGAGGACGAGGTAAACATGTCACGTACGTCTTTTTCTAAGAGAATTCTGGAGCAGGAACTACCTTGACATTTTCGACAGCCACAACTAGGAGAGTATACAGGATTCGTAGATCTAGAAGATCATCTGTGCCGTTTTGAGAATGTTGCTTTGCTGCACCAGTATCCTAATGGAGTCAAGTGCAGGGTTTTCCTGACAACCTTAGCGGGTTCTGCACAAAGATGATTTAGTCGTCTTCCTCACTCTTCTATACATTCTTTTGCTGATTTCAAGACTGCCTTCCTTCATCAATTCACTAGTAGCAAAAGATACCCCGAAGACACATCTGAACCTGTTCACCATGAAATAGAAGCCACAAGAAACTCTCAAAAAATACATTCAAATATTTGACAGAGTTGTTTGGGATGTTCCTTCTACGTCTACAGAGGTATTGACCAGTGCCTTCTCTCAAGGATTGATGGATGGAGAGTTTTTCCGATCGTTTGTAAAGAAACCACCTGCCAATTATGCCAAGTTACTAGAAAGAGCTGAAAATACATACTTCTGGAAGAAACTCAACTAGCTTGGCATGGAGACAGCTCTGCCAGCTATAAAGCAGAGAGGAAAACTTCTCCTCCTGTACATCGCAAGGGATTACCACGCGGACTTTATATGCCCCCTAAAAAGGAGAAACGAATTGTACACATCGTCTCTTCCTTTCCTACCCCAAAAGAGGCATCTCATCTAAACCTCTTGAAGGAATCGGTTTGGTTTTGCACCTATCACCAATCTTTCGGCCATCACACTAATAAATGCAAACAATTAGCACGAGAGATGGAAAGAGTGATCAAGGAAAAGCAGCAGGGAAAAAGAGCTTCGTCTCCCTTATCGGGATCTACCCCCTATAAATATCCTAAGCAAGAGACGTAGAGAAATCATTCAGAAGGATAAGCCCTGTACAAGGCCGAGATGTCAGAAGCACCAGAAGGCGTTCTCCCGAGCCACCACTACAAAGATATCAAGCAAGACAGAGGAGAGAACCGACACGCGCTACTTAAGCCCAGCTTGAGAATCCTCCTCATCGAGGCGTCATCAACATGATCTTGGGAGGATCTACAGACGGAGAATCTAATTGCGCCAAAAAAGCTCATGGGAGAAGATTGGATAATTACGGTATCAGTGTCGGGAGAAGCAAAGCAGAAGGACCTACCATTAGCTTCGGACCACAAGATCTGGAAGGAGTCTCCACACCTCACGATGATGCTTTAGTCATACGAGCCATAATTGCCAACTATGAGGTAGCTAGGGTATTCATTGATACAGGTAGCTCCGTCAACATATTATATCAAGAGGGATTTAGTCAGATGCAAATAGAGATATCCAATCTGAAGTCTATGACTACCACTTTGTTTGAATTCATTGGACACGAGGTACATCCGTTGGGACAGGTCAGCCTACCTCTCTCCCTAGGCTAGGAGCCTTTGATCCGAACTCAGAATATTATTTTCACAATAGTCGATGCCCCTTCTCCATACAATGTCATTCTCGGAAGACCTGCACTCAGTGCCTTCCAAGACGTAGTCTCTACTTTCCACCAAAAGATAAAATTTTCCGTGGGCAATCAGGTCGGCTCGGTCAAAGGTGATCAAGCTATTTCCCGAAGATGCTATACTGTTATGGTCTATACTGATACTAAAAAATTAAGGAGGACTCCCCGAGAAGAAGTACATTCCCTACAAGAAGGTCCTATCATCCTGACACCTCAAGCATAGGAGAAGGAGAAAGTACAGATTGTACCTGAGCTGCCTGATAGAGTTTCCCAAATATTCGTTGACCTAATACTTGAGCTGAAAGCTGAGCTGATAGCCTGTCTCATCCAGAATAATGATGTATTCGCATGGGCCCCTCAAGAGGTCACAGGAATAACTCCCGATCTCATGGAACATTGTCTCAATGTCCCTCCTGATGTCCCACTTGTTATGCAAAAGAAGAGACATTTCAAACCTGAATAAGATAAAGTGATATAGGAAGAGATTACCAAGCTTCTGGAAGCCAGATACATTAGAGAAGTTCAGTTCCCCACTTAGTTGGCTAATGTCGTACTGGTTCCAAAGACAAAAGGAAAATGGCGTATCTGTATCAATTTTCAAGATCTCAACAAGGCCTGCTCTAAGGATTGTTATCCTCTGCCACGCATAGATCAATTGGTGGACTCAACTTCGGGACATGAGTATATATGCATGCTGGATGCTTATCAGGGATATCATCATATACCATTAGCTCGGGAGGATCAAGAAAAGGTTAGTTTCATTACCTCGGGAGGAACTTTTTATTGTATGGTTATGCCTTTTGGGCTGAAGAATGCAGGAGCTACATATCAGAGGCTCATGGATAAAGTGTTCAAACATTAGATAGGTCGTAATGTAGAAGTATATGTGGATGATATCTTAATCAAATCAGTCTGAGCTGAAACTCTAATCAGAGATATTAATGAAACCTGTGGTACTCTTTGAAGGTATAATCTCAAACTAAACCCCAATAAGTGTTTGTTTGGTGTTAAGAGTGGCCGGTTCCTGGGATACATTGTAACTGAAAGGGGTATAGAAGCTAATCCTGAAAAAGTATAAGACCTGCAGCATATGGTTTCACCTCAGAATACCAGGGAAGTGCAGAAGTTGGTAGGTCGGATCACTACATTATCCCAATTCATATCACAGTTTGCCACCAAAAGTCTGCCCTTCTTTAAGATATTACGGAAGGCGGCCAAGTTCTCTTGGGATAAGAAATGTGAGCAAGCCTTCAATGACTTAAAGTCCTACCTGGCCACCCTACCTATCTTAGTAAAGTCGATCTCTGAAGAAGCTCTTTGGTTATATCTATCCTCCTCAGAATACGTTGTGAGTTCGGTTCTAGTTAAGCAGGAGGAGAACAATCAAAAACCTATCTACTTCTTTAGTCACCTTTTAAAAGATGCTGAAACAAGATATACCACATTGGAGAAGTTGGCTATGGTTTTGGTTCTGATAGTGCGAAGGTTGCACCCATATTTTCTTTCTTATCCGGTGACAGTACTGACTAACAGCACTTTAGGTCGAATATTGACTAATCCCGAAGCCTCAGGGCGATTGATCAGATGGACTACCGAGTTAAGAGAATACGACATACAATATCAACTAAGGGCAGCAATCAAGGCACAAGTTTTAGCAGATTTCCTAACTGAGACTTCGGATACTTGTGAGTCCGAGGTGTGGAAGATATTCGTGGACGGATCATCTACCAAAAGGGGAAGTGGTATCAGGATTCTACTACATTCTCCTAAAGGAGACTCATTATTAGTAGTTATAAAACTTCACTTCAAGGCTTCCAATAATGAGGCTGAATATGAGGCATTGCTCGCAGGACTACAGACAGCCCGATACGTCAGAGCAATGCGAGTGATAATCTGCACAGATTCCCAGCTTGCTACGCAGCAGATAGAAGGAACCTTCGAGATCCACAATGACAAACTCCGGAGGTATGCCGAGGCCTTTAACAAGCTAAAGTCATCTTTTCAAGAAGTTACTATTCAGAAGATACTCCAAGCTGACAATCAGAAGACAAACGAGTTAGCTCACTTAGCTAGCAGCTTGACTAATTGGGAGCAGGAGGGACCGGTGATACATGACCAATTGATAACTCAATTGATCAGGTCATTGAGGTCGGGGAAGTTGCTGATTGGAGAATTTCTATTATTGATTTTCTTAAAAAGGGGAGTTTGCCGACTAAGTCTGAGCAAGCTAGAAATGTGAGAAGGCGGGCAGTTCAGTTCACTCTAATCGGGGATGTTTTGTATAAAAGGTCTTTCTCTAGATCTCTACTCAAGTGTCTGGGGCCTAATGAAACTGAATATGTCATGTAGGAAATTCATCAAGGTATTTGTGAAAACCATATAGGAGGAAGAACTGTGGCATGTAAGGTGTTGCTAGCCGGATACTTTTGGCCTACATTATAGGACACAACTTGAATGACTGGTGCTTGTCTTAATTGCCAAAGACATCATAACCTCCCTCATCGGCCGACGGAGCTATTGAAAGCAGCTACCATCTTTTGCCCCTTTGATCAGTGGGGGATAGATATTGTAGGTCCTTTTTCGATTGGACCTAATCAGAAGAAGTTTCTACTAGTAGCTGTAGATTACTTCTCCAAATGGGTGGAAGCTGAACCGTTGGCTAGGATCACTGAAGATGCTGTGCTAAAGTTTCTATGGAAGAACATCATTTGTCGATACAGAATTCCTCGCAGGCTGGCATCCGACAATGGAAGACAGTTTCAAGGAGGCAAGCTACAAGATTGTTGTAAGAAACTGGGAATTGTTCAGGCCTTCACTTCTGTGGCTTATCTGCAAAGCAATGAACAAGAAGAAGTAGTTAACAAAGAGCTCATCAGGGGCCTTAAAATAAAGTTGGATCAAGTACAGGGGAATTGGGTAGACGAGTTGCCAAGTATCCTATGGGCTTACAGAACCACTCCAAGAGACAGTATGAAGATGACCCCGTTTCACTTAGTTTATGGAGGTGAAGCAGTAGTACTTGTAGAGGTCGGAGAAGAATCATGTCAAATTCTTGCTTATGGGGATGATAATGGTGACAAAAGATGTACAGAGTTGGATCTCATCACGGAAACCAGAGAGCTTGCAACTATTAGATTGGTGGCATACTAGTGAAAGATGTGCCAGAATTACAACAAAAAGGTTATACCTCGCTCCTTCCAGGTCGGAGACTTCGTGTCGAAGAAGATCAAGCCAGTAGGTGATGTTGGAAAGCTCGAACCACAATGGAAAGGGCCTTACAGAGTTATTCGGCAACTCAGCAGTGGATCTTATTATCTCGAAGATGCTAAAGGGAAAGAACTCAGCAGGCCCTAGAACGCCACGCACCTTCGCCCTTACCGCATTTAAGCTTATATAGATTCGCTTATCATTGTTTGAAAACATTCGATGATTGCTTAATATGAATCTTCTTTTCTAATCCGAGCCCCGAGCTCGATGACTTCTCCTTACTACAGGGAGGATTTCTAAGCTCCGAGCTCGATGACTTCGTCTTACTACAGGGAGGATTTTCGAGCTCCGTGCTCGATGACTTCGCTTTACTACAGGCAGGATTTTCGAGCTCATAGCTCGATGACCTAGCCTTACGACAGGCTAGGAACTTTCGAGCTCACATCTCGATGACTTTATTCCGAGCTCACAGCTCGATGACTTTATTCCAAGCTCACTGCTCGATGACTTTGTTTCGAGCTCACATCTCGATGACTTTATTCCGAGCTCACAACTCGATGACTTTATTCCGAGCTCACTACTCGATGATTTTGTTCCGAGCTCACAGCTCGATGACTTTATTTCGAGCTCGCAACTTGATGACTTTATTCCGAGCTCGTAGCTCGATGACTTTATTCCGAGCTCGCAGCTTGATGACTTTATTCTGAGCTCACAACTCGATGACTTTATTCTGAGCTCACCGCCCGATGACTTTATTCTGAGCTCACTGCTCGATGACTTTGTTCCGAGCTCACAACTCGATGACTTTGTTCCAAGCTCACAACTCGATGACTTTGTTCCGAGCTCATAACTCGATGACTTTGTTCCGAGATCACCGCTCGATGACTTTGTTCTGAGCTCACAGCTCGATGACTTTATTCCGAGCTCACAGCTCAATGACTTTGCCTTAAGACAAGCCAGACTTCCGAGCTCCGTGCTTGATGACTTTGCCTTACGACAGACTGGGCTTCTGAGCTCTGTGCTTGATGACTTTGCCTTATGACAGGCTGGACTTCCGAGCTCCGTGCTCGATGACTTTACCTTACGACAGGCTGGACTTCCGAGCTCCATGCTCAATGACTTTGCCTTACGATAGGTCGGACCTCCAAGTTCCGCGCTCGATGACTTTGTCTTACGATAGGTCGGAACTCTGAGCTCCTCGCTCAATGACTTTGTCTTACAACAGGTCAAAACTTCAAGCTCCGTGCTCGACGACTTTGCCTTACGATAGGCCTGAAGCACCGAGCTCACGACTTTGCCTTACGACAGGCCCGGAGCACCGAGCCCCGAGCTCATGACTTTGCCTTATGACACCTCATCAAGGTATCCCGATGACAACTCAGCACAATCCAGTCAGTCGGACTCCACCTCCTTCGACTAAACTAGGTCAGGGGGCTTATGATCCAGTAGAAATAATTAGTGATGACGTGGAGAACGGGTATAAGGGGATACAAGGGAAAAAGAGTGAAGAGGAGCATTCTATAATTTAGAAAAACTCGATCCCTCTCTCTCCTAGCCTCGATCGACCTCATGACTAGGTCTCGATAATACTTACCGACCTCATGACTTGGTCCCGGTAACACTCGCCGACCTCATGGCTTGGCTCCAGCACCACACGCCGACCTCATGACTTAGTCCCGGTAACACTTGCTGACCTCATGGCTTGGTCCTAGCACCACACGTAGAGCTGTCAAACGAGCCAACTCATGGCGGGACAGGTCAACCCATGGTGGACCCATCATATGGCGAGGCGGGGTGGGCCGACCCATCAACTTGGCGGGTTAGATAATCTCCAACCCAACCCAAATCAAGGCGGCCCGCGGATTATGCGGGTCAACCCACGGGCCTATTAAAAAATAAAAAAATATTAAAAATATTAAAATTTTTAATTTTGAATTATAATTTAAATTGATTAAGTTGAAATTTTTAAGTTTGAATTATAATTTTAAGCTTGAATTGTAATATAAATGGATCAAACCCACTAATTCATTGAGTTTTCTACTTTAATTTTAAATTTTAAAATAAATAAATAAACTTTCTCAACCCACGGGCCAACCCACACGAGTCGCGGGCCTAGGCGGGCTAACCCATCTGAACCCATTTTAAAATGGGTTGATAAAATTTCAACCCAACCCGCCTAAATTACTTGGCGGGGCGGGCTAACCCAGCGGGCCTAACCCAAATTAACGGCTATAACCACACACTGACCTCATGACTTGGTCCCGACATCATTTGCCGATCTCATGACTTGATCCCGGTAACACTTGCCAACCTCATGACTTGGCTCTAGCAAGATTCCTGCATTCGAGATTTATTTCTGGCACGCGATATTTATTGAAGACTTGGTCATTCTGCCTCATTCAGAGAGGATAGAATCAATTCCTCCACAAAAGCAGAAACAATATGGATAAATAGACAGAGTCTCTCCAAAAGTGGAAGAGGTATGATAGAATACTTCTCAAACAGTTACTAATATTTCGGGGATCAACTGCTATAAAAAGATAACACATGCCCATGGGTACAGGTACGCATACACATATGCCCTACTTTCTTCAAGCCTTGGATTTCTTCGTCTTTTGTGCCGAACCCTAACTTGAACATCGAAGTGGCTTGTCGGGACCCGATCCCGGTGCCGTTCTAACTCTCTTTGTTGAAGTACTTTTCAGGACCTCTCATCTCTTTTAGCGATTCTCGTCAAAGAGCATGCTCGTCGGCTGAACTTTGAACTTGTGTTTATACTATCCATGGTGTATCGGTCATAACATTAACCTTTTTTTAATAAAATACTGAACTGCAAATAAAATAAGATAAAATTGGAAAAGAGAATCAATAAAGTTATGTAAAAAAAAGAAATAAAAAACCTTGTGAAGCCTAAGATACGGTTAAGCAAAATCAAGGTTTACAGTTGAGTCATTCTTTAAAACATACCAAGATAAAAATGGGTCGCCGAATATGAAAATTGAAAGAAAAGAATGAAACATGAAAAACAAGGAAATTTAATGTGCATAGTAAAAGTAGAAACTGAGAGCCATAATATATTAAAATTAATAGGAATGTGTAACGGTAGCTAAAAGGACTTAATCATGAAAGAAAATTTGATGCACAACCAACAACATGGTAGTTTTGATAAGTGATTGCTTTGCCTAGTGGGTAAGCAAAATGGCATGGGTGGTCTATGAGCGCCCAAGGAAAAAAATATTTTTATATAAATTGATACTTTGCCTTTAATTATTTGATATTGTAGCGTGACGCTAACTATAAACTATAGTCAAATTGAGAATTTATAACTATGAATAATCAACTATGTACTAAACAATTAATAATTACTTACAATTGAAATTGTTTTACAATATATTGATTAGACAGCTAAAGCTTCAACTCCCAAGTCAATCAATCTTATTTTTAATCTTCTTGTTATCAAATAGTCAAAATTTGAAATAGTTAAATATAAAATATTTGAATTATAAGAAAATTTTTAAAGGATAAGTGAGCATAAGTTTTTAATGTGTTATATCAAATTATATAGAAAAATCACAAGATAAAATAATAACTTTGTCAATACCTCTTCAAAGGCGATAATAAAAACAACATCTAAGTCAATTGAATCTCTTTAATTTCTAGTTTTTCCTTTTAATACAAATACATAGCATCAAAAAATTAGACATGAACAAAACAATATACAAAACATATGGTAGCAAGTCAATAACTAATTAAATAGGATGTTTATATATGTACTCATCTTTGATTTTATCTTGATTCCATAATGAGCACGCAACCAATCTGATGCACAAAGTAATACTTGGACTGTATCTGTTCCCAAAGAGGCACGATAAGGATCAATTACCCTACCACCAACACTAAAAGTTGATTTAGAAGTCATTGTAGTTATCGAAATTGATAGTACATCACAAGCCATTTTTGATAAGAACCTAAAGTTTATGTTGTTAATTCTCCACCAAGACAATGCATCAAAGTCGGTTTCATTTCCACAAATAACACACCCTTCATCCAATTACTTGCTCAACACTGTTAGCGTTCTTAATGTAATTAGAAAATTATGGCCTTACTTTACCTTTTCCTCTTCCATTTAAATTACTCTGACCAATAGAACTTTCTCTTTGAGTTATATCTTGAACATTACTACTACCAATACTAGTTTTATGAGCTTCAACATACTCATTGTACAACATTTGTACTGTCTCACGAACCCTAGAAATTAAATGTGCTCCATTCCATTGCATCACCAACTGAATAGATCTATGGAAAATACCATTCAATTAACTTCATCTTGTTCCTTGGATCTAACACTACTACTATAGAGATCAATAAGTTGTTATCACTCCAATATTTATTAAATTTAGCCTTCATCTTGTTAGCTATTTATACCATGAAACTTCCTTCATTTGCACTTGCTTCATTTAACAACTTTTTTATATTGTAAAGTTCAGTAAGAAACAAGTTAGAAGTAGGATATTCACTTCTTGAAATGAGATGAGTTATTTCATTAAATTCCTCAAGAAATGAATAAACAATACTAACTTTCTTCCAATCCTCTATTAGTAGTAGCCCTAGAGCCAATTATGTGATGATTGACTAGAGACTTTTGTATCGTATTCTAATATTAATAAAGATAAGATTTTTGATTATTATACTTTCTTTATGCTTGTGCCAAATAATTAAGTGCAATAATGTCCTTGAGTAGTTAGTTCTGATCTACATCATATCGATTGTTTGAATCAATAATGAGATGATATAGAGAATACTACTCTTAATTATTCCTAGTCAAACATTAATATTCAGGAACGATATCAATGCGTTGAGACTAACATGTAGGTCAACTGGATGACTTGATTTCACAAGTCATGGATATGTGATATCGAGTTGACACATGATTATACATTAGAGAATGTATACTGAATTGATCTGCCGTGAGAAAGTTTCATGAATCGTTATATGAGTATCATAAACTTTCTCATGTGACTATTGGTATGAATAGTCTTTAGACCTGAAGTCACTATGGTTCCCTATATAAGGAGTTATGTACTTTGGTGTCGTCAAACGTCATCCATAACAGGGTAGACTATAAAGGCGATCATAATTGGGCATGTAACAAATTATGTAGAGGGATGTGAGTGATGTAGATGAGATCTATCCCTCCCATATAACGAGAGTGATATCTTGTAACCTTTTGATAGAGTAGGACCACGAAATGCATGGTCATGCTCAAATGAGTCAATATGAGATATTGACCTCATTTACCTGAGTGAGTCTACTTGGGGATCAAGAAACA
>JAOBBC010047562.1:0-11861 GCA_025388495.1 Curcuma longa
CTCAAAGAGGCGTAGCAGAGGTACTTATCTTATATTATATACAGTTAGTCTACGCCAAAGGGGCTATTTATCTCCTTTGGCGGCCCCAGATAAAAATCTGTGGCTCTGAAGTGAGTGGATACGTCCACTGGGGCAATGATTGCTTACGAGACCCTTCGCGGGGAAGTCTCTCGTGAGTAGCTACGAAAGTGGCCATGCCATAAAAACCGACTGAACGACCGAGTAAGACCGCAGGACCAAGCTTCAAATATGTGGCTGCGTAGTCTTATATATGTGGCTGCATGGTCTTATATATATGGCTGACGAGTCTTATATAGGCTCCGGGCCAATTTTAATGGTTTTGACATAGGTTTCAAATTCGCTTTTGGCCTACACAGATTGCACAATCCACTCTACCTACGACTCAAATATGGTATTTTCTATAAGGGCCAAATTGATGTAAAAGAAGTGCGTGACTATTACTTTTTTAAAGAAATACTGTAAATTCAATTAAATTAAAGTAGGAACCCAGCCTAGATAAGTTCCTCCTAAAGGAGAGAAAGACGCTACGGCAAAAGTCTCTCAATTCGTTGCTTTTGAACCTCTAACTTCAGAATCAGGTGGGGCAGTTGTTCCTCTGGCGCTGGTGCAGTTCTTCCTACTGTAGACTCCTCTGGGGCTGCTGCTTCAACAGTAGATCAAAAAGTAGAATCCATTAGGGCTGGAAAAGTTGTTACCACTAATGCGGTTATATTATAGTAAGGTGCTTGAAAAGTTGTTGACGCTGACAAAGTAGATTCAATTGGGGCTGGTGCAGTTACTAGGGTTTCTAGGTCTTCGCCTGTTGCAGTTCCTGGGTCTTCGGCTTCTGAGCCATACTATAATAATTTCCTCAAAAGCATCCTCGGCTTCGGCTTCTGAGTCGGCACCCGAGGCTTCTGAGTAGGCACCTGTGGCTTCCGCTTCAACACCTTCGGCTTTTGAGTTGGTTGATGATTACACTTATAGGTAGGGCAGTTGGTTATAATTATACTACTAGGGCACAATAAATGGACTCCTAGGCTTTTGAGTTGGTTGCTGCTTTGGCCTCTTAGAGGCTTCCCGCGTCGCGTAAAGAGACTCCTACTTTTAGCTTTTGAGTAGGGAACAAGGAGGTCCTCGGCTTCACCACCTTCGGCTTTAGAGTTAAAGTCAAAGGCTTCATAGGCAGCTTCGGCTTTTGAGTTAAAGTCAAAGGCTTCGCCAGCTTCCACTTTTGAGTTTAGGCACGTTTATATTTATTTTTTTAGGGCCTTTTGAGGACGGGTTCTAATTATACTAACTACTCGGGTCGGGCACAAGGAAAGAGACTCCTCGGCTTTTGAGTTTCAGAAAAGCAACTTAGGGGTTTCGAGTTCATGAAGTGAAGCTTGCCATTTCGATATATTCTATTACTTAAACCATCACCTTGGCATTTCGAGATCGGAAACCTGAAGCTTGCCATTTCGAGTTTCGGTTGGACCTTTCGGCTGGTGAGTAGGCACCTAAGGCTTCCGCTTCAGCACCTGAGGCTTTTGAGTTAGTTGGTTGCTGCTTTGACCTTCGTACGGGGCCTAACCTGTCCTCCGCCTTTGGGGTGTCCTCCGCCTTATTGGCTTACCTGTATATATAATAGCCTTACTTGTTTTCCTTGCTCTTTTGCCCGGTCCGGCCATACTATAATAAATTCCCGAAAGAAAAGCAAGGAGAGAATTTACCTAAGGACTCATTGGACTCATTTGGGGCCGGGGCCAACTCATGGGGCACAGCCAGAACTCGAAAACCAATTCTTCTATACGCAAACACGCGCTACAACTAAGTTTGTATCTGCCCTTGGGGCAAACCGGGCCCTTAAGAGGGAAACCTAACTGGCAGATTACTGTCCTCCCTCCCCCCTGGCCCCCCTCCGGGGGTTACTCACATAAGGATGTACCACTTAAGATAAGAGTTGCGAGCAACAATTATACTAGGCGAGCAATGTCATCAGGAGTAACAAATACTGGCACTAAGGAAAGACTTATACCAGAATCATTAGACCTAAAACTGAAGACTGAAAATAGAACTTGAAAACCTGCTTTTCAAGCTTTGGCAAAGGAAAAGGACGTAGAACAAACACTTGTTATGCACTTATCTTGCCTCCGGCTTTGGAAGCTGTTGAACTAATAATAAAAGTGTTGCTTACGGCTTTGGAAGCTATTGAACTAATAAATCCGGCTGCTGATGATGCTGTTACTGGAGCTACTGTGTAGCTAGGGATGGATGCTAGGGCGGTTGTTGATAATAGTGCTGCTACTGGTGCAGTTGCTACTAAAGCAGCGAGTGGGGCTTACCCGGACTACGCCTTGACTTTGCCGCTTACCCGGACCATCCTAAATATACTAGTTGTCCTTGCACCGGCCAAGGTGGTTGTCCTTGCACTACTTGTCCTCGCCCGGGTCCTAGTTTAGTTGTCCTTGTACAGGTCCTGTCACCCCGAAAGGGGATAGACAGGGAAAGGTCCTCAAGAAAACCAAGGAGGGAATCGACGCAGGCAATCACAACCCAAACCTTGGCCGCCTGGGCGAGCAACATAACTGCCAATACACTCTGGCCACTCCTAAATAAGCTGGGGATCCAAAGGAAAGGACATTAAGGGAATCCGGCGAGTGCACACCCCGAGGGGAAGACACCATGAGCGTTAATAAGTAAACCCTTACGGGCGTATAGTCACCAGCACCGGAACTAGAAGCTAAATAATTAGTAACCAAAAGAGCTGCCAAGGAAAACACCGGAGGAGCTACCCACCTTGTGGCATTAATAACAGCCATACCTACTTTGGCTTACCATCCTGGGGGATTATATGCCATAATACGCCTTTAGGCTACCTACCCGGGCAGATTAACTGTAATAAGCCTTCACCTCTAGATTCTTACTAGATCACCTGGACTATGCAACTCTTGCTTTGGCGCTTACCTCTACAATATACTAAATAGATAGACTACTCTGGTCAGGGTTGTCCTTGCACAGGTTCCAGGCAATAGTAGTCCTGGCCCCGGTCCCGAGCAGAAGAGACCTAAACTAAACTAAGGAGAGAATCGACGCGGGGAATCACAACAAACTTACCTTGGCGAGCAACAGAACAATACGTACCGAGGGGATCCAATAGAAAGGACATAAGGAAATAAAGTACCGCACACCCCGAGGGGAAGACACATGGACCGTCCCTAAAGAAACCCTAGGAATGGTACAATCACCAGAAGCTACAACTGAAGCTGTAACTAAAATAGCTACAATATAAATTACCAGAGCTAACCACCCTGTGGCATTACCTGGCATAAAACTGGATGAGGCTAACCACCCTAGTAGATTAACTTACATACACGACTTGACCTTGGGCTTCTTAACTTGACCTTGGGCTTCTTATCTTAGTAGTATATTACCGGGCCTATGCACCTGTTGGGTGGGCTTAGTAGCTTACCTTACTGTAGCTGGTACTGTTACTTGTAGCTATGGATGCGACGGCTGCTAGTGTGGCTCTTTGAGTTCCGGCTCCGGGGGCAGCTACTGGTGCGGCTAGTGACTACAGGGGAATGGCATAGGGCCTCAAAACTACCAAACTGCCCGGGGCGAGGAACATAAGTGCCAAAAGACTCTGGCCACTCCTATAATAAGCTGGGGATCCAATAGAAAGGAAAGAAACAATACAACTATCGCGCACCCCGAGGGGACTATTGACAGGTAATAAATAAAACCTTAAGTGGCATACAACCCCAGAAGCTAAAACAACAGAAGCAGTATCTAAAATAGCTACAATATAAATCAGAATGAAAAGAAGCACTATGATTATGGCCAGCATCACTACAAAAACTAATGTGGCTAGTACTCCTAGTAGAATAGAGGTACCTGAGAGTGGTAGAAACACTTATTGCACTTATATGGCTGCCGGCTTTGGAAGCTTATGCTGTTACTGTAGCTACTGAAGCTGATGCTGTTACTTGTAGCTGTTCTACTTTAGCTAGGGCTGCGAGGGATGCTACGGGTCGACTAGGGTTACTAAACCAGACGCAAAGATCACACTTAGGGCCCGCCACCCGGGGGTTCCTCAAAAAACATAATACACTCACTTATATACTATCAAAGAGGGGATCCAATAGAAAGGCAAGAAACAAATCTAACTATCTCACACCCCGAGGAGAAGACACATGGGAAAGTCAATAAACAAATAGAACGACGCATACACACCATAAGCTGCTAAAACAACAGAAGCTGGAACTAAAGGAGCTACAGGAGAAACCATAAGAGCTACCAACCCTGTGGTATTAACTGGCATAATAACAACCCTTTAGGTGGCTAACCACCCTAGTATATTACCTGGCCTATGCACCTGTTGCTGCTTGGGCTTATTGGCTTACTACTACCCGGACTCCGACTTTTAGGATTCACTGGCCGCCTATTTATTACTTTGCTTACTACCCGGACTACAACTTTCCTTACCTGGCTAGCTCACCCATCCTAAAGACACTATAACAGCGGTACTAGTTTGTCCTTGCCCGGGCCCAGGCACGAGTTGGACTCGCCCAGGGGCACAAACATCTAAAGGGCGGCCACTCCTAGAATAAGCTGGGGACACAAACGAAAGGCAAGAAATCTTAAAACGACTTAACACCCCGAGGGGAAGACACAATGATCGGTACTAAATAAACCCTTACGGGCGTATAGTCACCAGCATCGGAAGCTGCTAAAACTAAAGTAGTAGCTAAAATAGCTACAATAGAAATCAGAATGAAAGGGTCTATGACTATGGCAAGACATAATACAACAACTAGAAGAACTACTGTGGCTAGGAGTAGAGCTAGAGCAGCTATAGCTATTCTAGGAGTGGCCGCCCAAAAAGAAGTACGGGGGTACGGCTTTTGAAGCTGTTGAACTAAGTGTATGGCTGCTTGAGGCTGTTTCGGGAGCTAGGGATAATAGGGCGACTAAACCAACCACCTGCAAAGATAACTCCTTAACCCCGGGGTTCCTCACACTAGGCATAAACACTTACACTAGACTCTTCCCCGAGGGGAATAACTATTGAGCGGCCATAAATAAATATAACGGGCATACAACCACTATCAGCAGCTGCTAAAACTAAAAAAGTAGAAGCAACTACTAAAGCTACTAGAAAGAATTAAATTGACACTTTTGAGTTCAAAGTTTAAATTGGCTTTCGAGCGGGACACGATTCCGAAATGACTTATAAACGAGACCACAACCCTGAGCTCCAGGCACTCCTACAACCCTGAGCTCCACGCACTCCTATGGTTCCCTTTCTTGCATTGACACCAGCCCAAAAATGACTTACTATATTAGGGGCATCGACATGAAATTATACTAAATATATCTTATGTTTATTATATGAATATGACCCACTTTCGACTTAAAACTCAGCAAAAGGAGAATCCCCATACTATAATAAATTCCCCGACTTAAACTCCTTTTTCCTAGCCCTCTGACTCCTTTGAATGAACTCCTTTCCTTGGTCTGCAGCCACCCTTCCCGAGCTACTTTCCTTGGTCTGCAGCCACCCTTCCCGAGCTCCTTTGCAGTCCCTCTCCTTTATAGTCGATCCCTTGCGTTCCTGAACCTATCAGCTCTACGCCCATAAGTTCATCCTCTAGTATCCTTGAAGGTCGAAAGGTGGATCTAAATCTATAGAATTTATATGAAACTTCAAACTCAAATACCTACTTCTACGCCCTAAACCATCAACTATATCTTACAAATACTGACCCTCTCCTCCACTCTTACCTGCCTTGGGCTAAACCCTTAACTCTACGAGACTACACCTCAGACCAGTTCATCTACCTCTGTAAGGAATACCCTAAACTCTCAATCGAGGTTGTTAAGTTACCTCTTCCCTTCTTCTTCGAATCCCTCTTTAAGGTGCCCTTTGGTATGCTGCCATTGCTGCCATTCATTCCTCAGGTCTTCGATTACCTACTGCACCTGTTGTTTGAGCTATAAGTTGCATCTCTTGTTCGATCGATACCCGCGAAGTACTTCCCTTTCGATACCAAAGGTATCCACAACTTCCAATACCAATTGGAGGAGTTGCATATTCATATTTAGATACTCAATTTATTTGGATGAAATTTGACTTCAACTACAAAAGTAGAAGCTCCAACTTCAGGAGAAAAGCCCAAGCTACAGGTTCAGGGGAAAACCCGCTTCTTCCATTCATTGGTTCAGTCTTCCATTCCTTACTCCTTTACAGTCGTTCGGTTCCCTTGCATCCCTTACCTTAAAACCCCTTTGGATGGAGCACTTAGATCTGTCCTTTATCTAGATACCTTACAGCTGTCCTTTAGATCGATTCTCCTTGCATTTGGTCTACCTTTCCGATCGAGACCTTCGATCTGTTGCTTACTCCTTTGCAGTCGTTATGTTCCCTTGACCTTTGCTACATCACTCCATTCCTGTAGTTCTCTAGAGACCTTCCGCTCCCTTACTCCTTTGCAGTCGTTCCCTTGACCACCTTTGCTCCAGCACTCCATTCCAGTAGTTCAGTTGCATAACTAGAGTACCCGTCAGATGCTTTTCCTTTACACAGACTCAAAAGCCGAGGAGGGTGCTTTCTTTACGAAAACACTAGGAACGAAAACACTAGGATGAAATCCTTTACTCAACAGCATCCACAAAAGAAACTTCAAAAGCCTACTTAAGGGGTAACTCAAAAGCCCAAGACCAAAGGAGATGCTTTCTTTACCACGACTCAGCAGCCACAGAGCTAATGCCTAAACTACAAAGCCGAAGAGCTAACGCCTAAACTCAAAAGCCGAAGGTGCTTTCTTTAGCCAGACCTTTACCCAGACTCAAAAGATGCAGGTGATGACTCAACAGCCGAAGTTTTGCCATAGTAGTTCGGGGCTACCCTCGATCATATAACCACTTCCACTTTTTGGGTTTCAGGGGTATTGGTAGAGGGGCACACATTGGGGAGTGTACCTAAACCACTCTGTGGATGGAAAGCCAACAACTCAAAAGCCGACTACTGGGTAAGGAGTCCACTAAGGGTTTTAGAGCCGACTAAAGAAGGGCTACGGGGGCAAAAGCATACCACTAACTCTAAGGGCTACTGGCTACAAAGCCTACTACTGGTAAAAGAGCCTACTAACTAAGTCTAAGGAATTTATATTTATTTTAGGCAACTTCAAAAGCATCAAAAACAGCAACTACAACAGCAACTCCAAAAGCAAAAGCAACGACAAAGGCAGCACCAAAGGAAGCACCAATAGAACCCTGTTAAAGGTACTACAGATAGAAGATACGGGTACGGGGACTAGACTAGAAATAGAGGAACGCGGCAGGCGGGACTACAGATACAGGAAAACCCCCTGGGGTTGAAACTACCCCTTTACAGATCAATTCGGTACGGCAAAAGTAGCTAGGGATGCTCCTATTGAAGTTACGGGTGCAAGGCATGCTGCTAGTGAAAGTGACTGGTGATAGGGATGCAGCTAGTGAAGTTACTCCTCAGGTTCTGTGTACTTCCCTTCCTGCTCGCACCTTTGTTAGGTATTAAATAGACAGACCGAGTACCCCTGCTCATCGGGAAGACCTAAAAAGCAAAGACTTCAGCTGCCAGCAGTTTCAATAGTTCTCCGCTCAATTTCCTTTGGTTGCTAGGGCTGTTGCTGTTGGGGCAGCTGTTGGTGTTGCAGCTTTCGAGTAAAGGAATGGTGCTCCTGTTCCCAAAACTACGTTTTACGACGCGCGCCTTATAATTGGGTTTTGCGCCGTTAAATTTATCAGTTGTACAAATTTGTACCCTCTCGATTGTACTTAGAGTTGAAACCCAAGGACGGTCTCACTAAGGGAGCTAAAAGCCAGGAGGGTATTCCCTTGGCAACAGCTTTAGACTCGGTGTCAAAACTACTAAAATAGGGTGAAATTGAATTTCCCTCGATTTATCCTCGGTGCCATATATTGATGTCATTACCTTCCCAATTGTGTTTTCTACTACTGGATTTGGCTATAACGAGAGTAGTTGAATCTTCAAATGGTTTGATCCCAATGGTACAAATGGGTGTGATTTTGGTACTTTGTTTTAGAGGGGTCAGTTCTTCAGAATAGGTCTATCCCTAAGGCATCTAAGTTTGTTATCTGTACTTTTATTCGGAAGTAGATATATTGAATAATTAACTCTTCCCCAGATTCTTCTTCTTCTCCTTTATCTACTGGAGCATATGATTCGACTTTTGCCTTAGCTAATTTCTCTACTTTGAAAGCCCCACCTGAGGAAAGCCCCACCTGAGTCTGAGTCTACAGTAGGAACTACTTTTGCATCAACAGCATCTGCAGTAGTTTACTTTAGCAACAGTAGCAGCATCAACGGCATCTGCAGTATTCACTTTAGCAACACAGTACTTTAGCAGCCCCGAATGGAGCGCCTACTTTTGAAGCAGCGACAGAGGCTTCTACTTGATCTACTTTTGAAGCACCAACTGAGTCTGAAGTGATAGGTTCAAAAGCCCCTACTTTCTCTACTTTAGGAACAACTGTACCAGCTGTCCCAGCCCCAGCGGATTCTCCTTTAGGAACTACTTTTCAAGCCCCGAATTGAGAGACTTTTGCAGCAGCAACACTAGACTCAAAAGACTCAAAAGCTGCAACCAACTCAAAAGCCAAAGCCGAGTATGCTCTTTCTTTTTATCCTTCCTCAACAGCCGAAGCCCTACTCTCAAGAGCCTAAGCCCTACTCAAGAACTTCAAGAGCCGAAGCTGTACTCAAGAGCCTAAGGTGCTGACTCAACAGCCGAAGCCGAGGGTGCTTTTTCTTTATCCGCCCTAGTAGTTCCGGTTCCCTCCTCTGTCTCATATGGGTGCTACCCTCTTCTCATAGCCCCAACTTTTCAAGGAACGAATTTATCTACTTTTTTAGCCCCAGATTCTTCTACTTTTGCTACTTTTTCAGTAGCAACGAATTTCTCTACTTTTTCTGCACCAGAGGATGAGACTTTAGGAACTACTGCCCTACCTGAGTCTGAAGTTCCAGCTCTATTTCCAGCTGCCAAAGCATTTACTGTATGAACTCCAAAGGCAGCAAGCTTGGGCGCCCCTTCTCTGGTCTTGGGGCCCCTTTTATCTTGTCTTGGGGCCCCTCCTCCGGTATATGAGTTTGGACTTTGGTTCCTTTCAGTTCCTTTCAATAGTATACTAATATGGGTTGGTACTACTAAAATAAGTCCAATAGTCACGCACTTCTTTTCCCTACACCGCTTATTGCATCAAGCACCGGTAATTTACCTAAAGCAAGAGGAAGGGGAGAGGCCCTTACTATATAAATTCCTATGATATTCTTTATATGATACCACATACGAGACCACCATTGATAGAAGGACCGTCAACTCCAACTGTAACAGCGGTTCCTAATTCAATAGCAAAAACAGATATAAGACCAACTGCGAATGAAAGAGCATCAGGAAGAGTAAGACCGGCAACATCTATGGCAAGAGTACGAATGGTTTATTGAACACCTTGCCAATCGTACAAGCAAGGCAACTGCCATTGAGTTCGTTCCTTCAGTGACTCACTTTCTACGTGCATGAGTTGGAGACTACCCGCTATTATTATATAGACATCTGCTATTATAGTCTGCCCAATCATTCTATATTTTAGTCAATCTCTGCCGAGAAAGAAATGTTTTATTAGGACAAGAGTAGTAGCTGGCTTAACTTCTTTATCTATCAAGAGTCTCTGTCAGGATATCTTTCTTTTTGTATCTCCTTTGTAAGCTATATTAAAAGTAGCTCGAAGTGCTAGGTCTAATTCTGATTATGGGAGAACTTATATAGTAAGGGCCTCTATTGCTTTTTCTTTATTACTTCCTTTCCTTCACCAGGAGCAACAGAAGCAACAGAAGCAGAGGAGCCCTCTTATCCTTGACTTTTGAACCAGGAGCAACTTACTTCCTTTACTTTTGAACCAGGCCTTTACTTGAGCAGGAGCCCCACTAGCCTCACCAGGAGCAACTAATTTCCTCTGTTGTACCTCTTTAAGCAAAAGGACGGTAGTTATACCTCTTTAAACACGAGGCCATACTATATAACATTGACAGAAGGCAATACATCAAACAAAACGCAAGGCAATACATCAAACAAAACGCAAGGCCATACTATAATAAACAAAACACGAGGAGGGTAAAGAACCCTAATAACTGTATCCCCTCTATAAGAACTCCAAAGCCCAGGAGCTAAGGATCAACTCAAAAGGCCAAGACCCCATTCCTTTATCCTTTACCCCGAACCCCGACTCAACAGCCGAAGCCTGCCTTCAGAAGCCGAAGACCCAACAACAGTAGGAACACTAGGAACTCCACCATCCAACTTACTATTTAGATTAGAGGGGCCCATCAACTGCACCAGCAACAGAGGATGAAACTTTTTCAACTGCAACAGCGGCCCCAAGAGGTAGGCCTAGGAACAGGAGCTACAGCCCCAATTCTACTTTAGCCCCAGGAGCTACTTTAGGAACAGGAGCTACATCCCCAAGAGCGACTTTAGGAGAGGAGCTACATCCCCACCAAGAGGTAGGCCTAGCAACAGAAGCAACTGCAACAGCAGTAGTTGTCAACCCTAGGAACAGTAACTAACTCAACAGCCCCAGAGCTAATGCCTAAACTCAAAAGCCCAAGACCCAAGGAGCCCAAGACGACCCAAGGAGCCAACCTTCGCTGTTCGAGATGGAGAAACGACCTCCTCGAGATAGAGCTAAGCCGAGTACTCTAAGAGGATGCTTTCTTTACCCCGACTCCAAACAAAGCCGCGGGTGCTGACTCAACAGCCTCAGCAGGAGCAACTCCAAAGGCAACTGCAAAAGCATTTACTAAAGCAACTCCAAAGGCAACTGCTAAAACATTTACTATAGGAACTCCAGGGGCATCAAAAGCAGAAAGACCAGAAGCATATCTATCTACTTTATGAACAACTTTGAAAGCAGCAACTGAGTCTACTTTAGGACCAACTGCACCAGCACCAACTGAGTCTACTTTATGAACAACTGTTGAAGCATTTACTGAGAACTTAGAGAAGTGGGGAATTTAGCAACAACTTTTCAAGCAACAGATTCTTCTACTTTAGCTACTTTAGCCCCAAAAGCTACTTTTTCAACAGAAGATATTCTACTTTAGCTACTTTTTCACCAGAGGATGAGACTGATGCTACTTTAGCAACAGGAGCGACTTTTCAAGCATCAGCTACAATAGGAACTTCACCAGTTAAAGCAGCAGCATCAATAGGAACTTCCCCAGCAGCACCAGGAGCAACTGCCCTAGCAGTAGTAGCAGCAACCCTAGGAACTCCTAAAGTCGAATACCCAGCAAGAGGAGCAACTGCACCAGCAACTTTTAAAACAGTGACTACTGAAGTGAGAGCTCCAAAGGCAACTGCAAAAGCAACAAAAGCATTTACTGAGAACTTAGAGAAGTGGGGAATTTCTCTACTCCAAAAGCGAATTATATATAGTAAGGCTGATTCTACGAATTTATCTACTTTGAGAATTTCTCTACTTTGAAAGTTCAAGCACCAACTGAGTCTACGACTTTCTCTACTTTTGCAGCTCTAAATTTCCTCTACTTTTGCAGCTCTAAATTTCTCTACTTTTGCAGCACCAGATTCTGAGACTTTTGCAGCAGTACTGTAAATTCTTTCTCTACTCCAAAAGCATTTACTTTAAATACTTAAAAAGCAACAGAAGATTCTACTTTTGCGACTTTTTCAACATGAAAAAGTGACGAAGTGACGCCTTTGGGGCTATTTATCTCCTTAGCCAAAGGGGCTATTTACGACTAAAGGAGATAAATAGCCCCAAAGGCGTAGACTAACTGTATATAATATAAGATA
>JAOBBC010047957.1:0-11857 GCA_025388495.1 Curcuma longa
ATCAATAAATAGTCACCTAATATTTAATATCTTTGGGCAATAAATAAATAATTATTAAATTAAGATGATATGATTTTGAATGTGTTATTTCAAAACAGAATAAAAAAATGTTTGTTAATTGCCTTTGTTAACCCAATTTTAAGTCCCTGACTCACCGAACAAGTATCCTTTAAACTAGTTTATGTCGAAGTTTAATTTTGCTAGGGAGATGTCAGTGATGACCTGAGGGTGACGTCAACATATCTATTATACATCCTTTGTAAGTGATTTTGATGGGCTGATTCCTAACAAATCGTAAATTAAAAAAAAATCAAGTTGATCATCTTTAAAATTAATTAGTTTAAAGAGCGATGTTTAGATTATTATTATGGCTCAGTATAACCTGATCTAGAAAGTCAAGATTCAATCTAAAAAGATGACACATCAAATAGAAAATATATTTTTCTGAACTAACTGACTTGATCCTACACCCCCACTCGGCTCCTCTACTCAATATTCTGCTCAACTCAGGTGTACGAGCTTAACTCAAGAAGCAGCGTAAGTCGGGGTCAAACACCTAACTCAACGTTAGGCTCAATTCAAGATCTCACACTTGATCTCTCCCAAGACTTGATTTCGGTCCTATACCCAACTTCGAGCTCCAACTCCAAGGCTCCTCTTGATCATATTCCATCTCGGTTCCAATCTACCTCGACTCAAGCTCTCTCTGTCGACCATGCTCCGTCCCCTTGGTGCCCTACTTAATGCTCAACTGACTTCGTTCTGATCATTTCCCCCAGTCAACTAAGCATGCCACCACCAGAAGGGCATAGACAATCATGTGGTTAATCTATTTCCCCATTAATGCGGCATGATAGTGCAGTATGATATCGTATTGAGATGAACAACACGACTTTTCACTATTGCTTAGATGTGGCATCTCCTCTGACAGAATATTCACTCAAAGATATTCTCCTTAATTGAGACAAGACGGGTTCCCTTTATTCTCTCACCAACTTCTGTATATCTCATGGAGATAGGTACACAGACGCTCATACAGAACCACTACTTGCTCTCCTCTTTCATTCTCTCCTCTCCTTCTCCGAGGAAAAAGCTGATTTGAGCATCGAAGCGGTTGAGCCAGAGCACCCCTGGCCTCCGTTCTCATCCTCTCCTCTCTTGCTGTGCAACTTTAGCAGCACCTCAGGATCCTCCAGCATCCTCCTTCTCTGCCGTTGGATATCGCCTCGACCGTCTGCTTTCGAAGTCAAGTGGCCTGCGACTCGTCCAGGAGCTTGGTCCGTGTTCCTGTTGAGATATGCAAACACGAAGCTTCGACCGTCTTCTTCAGCACCAAGACCCTAAGAGGCTAAGATGGGGTTGGAGAAAAGGGCTTGAGGGGAGCACCTGCAAACATGAAGAAGGTGATATGGAAGGTCAGGGGGGTCCTAGCTCGACCACTCTGATGCTTAAGTCAGTTTGTGAGAGGGAGGAGGAAGAAGATGGAAATGAAAAAGCCTAGCATGTGAGATTGTATACCTCTCTCCGATAACCACCTGACCTTTTATATGGCTTGATGACGTTAGGTCACATCAAGGATGTGACTAAAGTCTCATCGTCGTTATAAATGTGTCAGAGAATAGGGTATAGTCAGTACTGATGTCCCATCGTTGACTTGCATTTAAGGGAGTATGTTATGCTATCTATCGAAGATTTGCCATGATGATATACAGGAGTGTCAGAAGAACATTCACAACCGTACGATAGGGGAGTGGCCTTTTCCAGGATTAGAACAGGCTAATGACGTGGAGGGCCGATGGGAATTGACCCAGCTCGGCAGCATATCCGTGTAAGATCGGGTCGGCTAAAGGGGTCTTTAGACAAGTGATTCGGCTCGGCCTTAGGGGACAAGCTCGAGTTGAGCGGGCCTACTCGGGCAGGGAGGAAGTGACCTAGGCGGCAAGGGGCCGATCCGACTGGGTCCATCCGGGCCACACGGTGGTGTCTTCACCTCGAGAATGAGGGTCGAAGTGATCATGCCTAATTAGCGTGAAGGGGCGGGAGCCGGTACAAGGATCGTCTGAGCCGAGTGAACTGGAGGCGGTTCGATCTAAGCGTCCTGATAGGGTGGCATTTCTGAGGGTTCGGCTTGGTGATTCAGGAGAACTCGGTTCGGCGGTTTCAGGGGATTCGGCTCGGTCCATACTCCCGGTCCCGAGGCCTCGCACCCGATACCCTCCGTTGGATTCGACTAACCGTGCTCAATGTATACGACCATAACACAAGCCTCCCCTCTAGTCTAGTCGAAGGAGAAGGGAGTTCGATTGACTAGACCAGTGTGGCAGCGGATTCGCGCCCAGATAGCATCGAGTCATTATGAGGGACTCGCAGCCTCTAGGGACGCGTGCGAAGAGATCTGCATGGCTCGTCGAGCCTGTAACGGTCTGGTCCGCTACTGATGTGGTGGATTCTTTTCCAACGTGCCATTAATGAGGGCATGCTGACGGGGTGTCCGACGAGACAGGTGAATCGTCATCATGGCGTGGAAAAATCAGTTTGGGGAATTGCACACATCGGACGGCTGTTATGCGTTCCCGCCCTCTTTCCGCCGCCCGATCAGACGGCTCCGCTGGACTAGGTCGTCGAATATATAGGGTAAATCGTCAGGCATGCGGCGGCCACACGATTCCTTCCTCTTCATCTCCTTGTCTTCACCTGCCTCTCGTCTTCTTCTCCAGAGCTTTCAGATTTTCGCTTCCTCCTTTTCCGATCACGTAAGTGTTGTTTCCCCTCCTTCTTCTTTAGAAATGTCCTCAGATAGCACCTCAGAGACCCCTGTAGGTCCGTGGTATGAGTCAGTGAAGTCTACCTTCCACCAAGCAACCATCCCTACCACTAGGTTAACGTATGAGATCCCCGCTGACCTTAGGATTTTGGCCCCCGGGCCGGACCAGAGACCTAGCTTGCCGCCACCCGGTAGCGTAGCCTTCTTTTGTGGCCAACTTGAAGGTGGCCTTCGATTCCCGATTCCGGAGTTCTTCCTAGCCATCTCGACTTATTTCCACATCCCTCTCAACCAACTCGCTCCTAACTCCTTTCGCCTCCTCTGCGGGGTTGCCCTGATATTCCGTTTGTATCAGATCCCCTTGCGTCCTACTTCCTTCCACTTATTTTTCTACCCGAAAAGGAAAGAAGATGGCATGTTTTACTTCAATGCCAAGCCTGGGATCAAGTTTTTAGACAATTATCCGACGTCGCATAAGGGATGGAAGAAGAAATTCTTCTTCGTTCAGTTCCCGAATCCCCCCCTTTTCCTGCCGAGTGGCAAGGCGAACTTCCATCTCCGCCTCGGATACGACTCCTCAAGACTGACCCGGAAGTTCAGGCCATGATCGATTTAATGAAAGGCTTGCGGTTCGACGCCCAGAAACTGTTGTCTGAGGAGGGTTTGCTACATCGGGGTGGCTTAAGCCCGATTGCTGTCGAGCTGACGCGGCCTTTCGGTAAGAAGTGGGTGCCCTAGTTCTTTTGTAATAACTAACTGAATGTTTCTGTTTGTTCGCAGTTGACATCTGGATGGAGGCTTCAATGAACAAGCATCTGAAGTGGGACCGAGCCGTTCTCGGGGCTTTTCTGACTCCTAGCGCCACTGCTGGGACTTCAACTATAGAGGTCTCTCGAGAGGACCGCACCGAGGGTGACGTGTCCACGACCCTGGCGACTACTCGAGAAGGACGCCTTGCTCGGTCAGAGTCGGGAGCTCGACGGGAGCGTGGGGAAGGGGACCGCCCTCCCAAGTCCTCGAAGTCTCACTCCAAGAAGAGACACCACCACCGCTCCTCAGAGGAAGACAGGTCCAAGCGTCCCAAGAAGTCTGATGCGCCGAAAGGGAGCAAGTCATGGCGGCGCTCGCGGGAAGAGCCGACGCCCCCTAGGACCGAGTGGACTGTGGAGCCGGCACAACGGACACAGCCAGTGGGTGACGAAGTGCTTCGCCCGGATTCGACGGAGGAGGTGCCGGCTTCCCAAACTGAGCTGGAAACACCGCTGATGGAAACATCACTGATGGACTCAGCCAACCCCCTAGAGGAGATTGTGAGGACATCACCAGAGGAGATTGTGAGGACATCCTTCGTGGAACTGGGAGCTGAGGCCGATCCCGCGGAAGTACCGTCCGCCCCGAGCGTTCGAGTACTACCTGGCCCTAGTCCGGCCGACTCTTCTGAGGGCGGGCAGGCATCTTCCTCTCGGCGGGAGTTTCGGGACATGCAACTGACGCATGTGCCGGCAGAAGAGCCTCTTTCGCCCGACGACGTACTCGGCGTGATGAACCATGTCCGAGCCGTGCTCGGCGCTGAGTCCTTCATTGGGGCTACGACTACAGAGCTCAGCTATCGTGGCAACTTCCACTAGTTCCGAGTAAGTTCCTCTCAATTTTTTCGAAGCTAAGTACTAAACTAACTCAACTTTTTCCGTTGACGACAGTCGTGGGTGGAACACCTAGAGGTGCATCACAGGTTGAACCATCTGAACCGCTAGTTTGTGGTTGTGAAGGCAGAGTTGGAAAAACTAAAAGCCCAAGATTCCGAGCTGCTTCGGGAGCGGGACGAGGCGCGGGCCAACGCTTTAAAAAGTAGCGAGGAGGCCGACCAGCACCGCGCGGATCTCCTTGAGGTGCAGAGCAAACTGGCCGCATTAGAGCAGGAGGCGGAGGCGGCTCGCACTAAGTTGGAGAAGCAAGAGGAGGAGCTGTCCCGAATACTCGAGAGCTCGACTTCTCAGCAGAAGCAGCTGAAGGAAGATAGAGAGGGTCGACGACACCTCGAAGCGGAGCTGGAGAAAGCTCGAGCAGAGGCGACTCGATCAACAGCCAAACTCAAGGCGTATCAAGAAGGTGAGTCAGACCGTGTGCAGGCTGTCAAGGAGACCTGGTTGCAGTCAGAGGAATACATTGACCTCTTTGAGCAGAAGACCGCTCTGATGTTGCAGCGAGGTTTTGAGGGATCGGTGAAGCAGGTGGGTGAGGCCAAGCTGTTTCCTCCATACTTCGATCCCAATCTGCTAGATATAGATAGGGTTTGGAGTGAATTGCCCGAGTCTGAGAGGAGGGGTCTTCTGTAATCCTTATGTATTACTGCTTTGCAATAGAAATGCCTTTTTTGTCCACCTCATATGCTGAATTTTATCGTGCTTTTATACTTCCTAAGAACTGCACACGGCATGCTTGACTCGGATCTGTAGAGAGTTGCTATCCCATAGGTAGTCTGAACGGGGGGCGAGTTGACTTAGAGAAATTTTTCGACTACCCGCATGTTCTATTACTTGCATCCTACAGTTTGGCACTGGCGAAGAGAAAGATTTCGAATCCCTACGAGTCGATCCGAGAGGCTGCCCCAGTCGGGTCGGGGGACGCCAGTCCCTTGAGTCGGGGACGACTCTCCCTGAGAGTTGGCGCTATAGCTTGCCGCGTGATGACCGGTAGGCAACGGGTCAATGCTATGGCGGCGCGCACGTGCACGGTAGGGCATGCGCTTTTTACGAGATGTGTCATTAATGAAATCCTATTTTTTGATGCGATTAGCATATCGTCATCATGATGGTAGGAGATCTGCTTAGGAATCTGTGCTCATCGGGCGGTGGACATTAACTCCTGCCCTTTTATCTTCATCAGATCGGAGGGTGTAAATCTGTCGTAGCCCTGAATAAGAAGTCGATGAGCGGCAGTTGCAGGGCAACTGCATCTTCGACGGCGATATCCTCTTCTTCTTCCTAGCGCTTCGCTCCTTTTCTTCAGTAAGGCCGGTTTCTTACCTTCATCTTCTCTTAGGTTTCCTAGGGTTTGTTAGGGATGTCATCCTCATCAGGACCGGTTTGGGTATCGTCATCGTCAGAGGAGGTTTGGATATCTTCATCCTCGACAGAAAGAGAGACCTCGCTAGATCTGACGGAAGAAGGATCATCGTCCGAGTCTGTGGAGCTGTGGTTTGAGTCAAAATCCTCCGTCTTCACCATCGAGTCTCACTTAGAAGTTAGGCGACGATTCGGTGTCCCTTCCGAGTATAAAATCAAAGTTCCCAAACGCCACCAACATCCCGGCTTTCCTCCTCCCGGTTGCATCACCCTCTTCTTGGATCAACTGGAAGGGGGCTTAGATTTCCCATCCCCGAGTTCTTTCTGGAGGTCTCCCAGTACTTCGGTATCCTTCTGAACCAGCTAACCCCGAATTCTTTTCATCTTTTGTGCAGGGCTTTTCTAGTCTTCCGACTCTATGGGATCTGTCCCCATCCTCGCCTTTTTCATTTCTTTTTCCCAAAGATGAAAGAGGAAGATGTCTTTTACTTTACGGCCCGAGTAGGACACAACTTCTTAGACAATCATCCGACTTCTCACAGGGGATGGAAGAGTCGGTTCTTCTTCCTTCGCCCGCCTAGGCCCTGCAACCTTTTTTCCGAGTGGCTGAGAGAACTCCTGAGTCAACCTTCTCTAGGTTCTTTTAAGGAGGACTCAGTTTATCAAGAAACGTCCGAATTATTGCTAGGTCTTCAGTATGATGTCGATCGGTTAGTTGGCGAGGAGGGCCTTTTGCACTGGGGTCGTCTGAGTCCGGTGTCAGCAACGTTGTCTCAGCCACTTGGTAAGGCTTTTTTCTTTCTTTGGGCCTCTGTGAGCGTTAATTTAGCTTTGTTTTCTTTGTTGCAGACGAATTTTGGATGTCTTCCTCTCTAAACAAATACCTCAAATGAGACAAGACTATCCTTGGGTCATCGAGCTCACCAACCGGCTCGACCGGGGCCCCTGTAGCAACTACACCTGGGAGCTCCAGACCAAGGAGGGAATCGTCTGGGGCTTCGTCTCTATTGAGGACACCGATCCCGTCTTGGCCTTAGGACTCAGGGCCGGCCCGTTCTTCGACTCCCGCCTCGCTGAAACGTTCGTCTCCCTCGACTAGTTACGGAGAGTCCCTGACCTCGAAATCGAGGAAAATGCCATCAGTTGGTGGTGATGGCCGAGGCTTAGACGCATCCCGAGGGCAGACTGCCGCGAATCCTACCAAGCGGGTGTTGACCGTGACACCAGAGAGGGGATCGAGGAGTCCTCCAAACAAACCCCTATCCCTCCTGCTGCCATTATCCTGCTAAGCGAGAGAACTCCTCTTCCTCGGGAACAAGCAGCAATTCCAAGCGAGGCGGAGGCGGTTCGGGGTGATGTGACGGTAATAGGCATCCCGTCGAGCCCTGCACCAGTAGGGATTTCGTCGGCACCCAAGATCGCACTGCCTTCCCACTCGGTTCTTCCCTCAGGAAGGCTTGCCATCGTTGCATCGCCCTCCGGATCAACACTTCCTCCAGAGAGGCCTACCGTTGCTGCGTCACCCTCCAGCTCGGCACCTCTCCCAGATAGGCCTGTCACGGCGGCTGACGCTCCTTTCCAGTGGGGGCATATTACTCAGGTTATGGACCACATAGATTCATCCAAGGCGCCGATAGGTTTTCTAGGCTATCGCTAATGGATCTGTTTAGCCGCGGCAGCTATAACATCATGAGGGTAAGGGTAATCGCGCTTCTTCATAGGCTTTACCTCGCGGGCTGACAAATATTAATTAGGACAGGTCTGGATGGAGTACCTCGAGCTTTACCACTGCATGTCGGAGCTCCTTCGTCATCTCCGTTCTCTAGAGCAACGCTCTGAGGACATGACAGCGCGAGACTCAGTGCAATGGCGGGAGCTAAGTGAGGCCCGGGCTGAGATTATCACCGCTCGCAACGAAGCAGCCGAGAGATATCAAGAAGCTAATAACTGGTGCCTCCGCACCTTCTTGGCTGAAACCAAGGTGGGGTGATGGAGAAGAAGTTGTAGCGAGCCCGATCCCAGCTATCTCAAAAGGACCAGGAATTGAAGAAGGCTTATGAGGACTTGGCTCAATCGAACAGTCAAATTAAGGACTTGACTGAAGGGCAAAAAGTAATGGAGCTAGCAGCTTGGTTGGACTGATTCTGCCAGATCAACTAAGTGATCAATGGAGCAATCAAATTATATTTATTAATTTAATAAATTAATTTATTATTATTATTATTATTATTAATATTAATATTTTAATTTATTCTAAAAATAAATTGAATTAAAAGTAATATAGTAAATATCAAATTGATGATATTTTATTCTTTTTAAATAAATAAATTGACTCAAACAATATTAGATTATATTTTATATCATATAACTTTAATTATAAGATTACTTGATAATCATATAACTAAGATTATATATGATAATTTGAATACTCTACTAATTTGCACTATTCATCTAAGTTGATTGAAGAAAGGTAAAAGATATTTTATTTTTATTCAACCTATTTTGTTGTGATAATTTAACACGTAGTAAAAGTTGGATCTTATCCATTTAATATATGTAAGTTGGGAAATTAAATAAAATAATGATATATTATTTGAAAAACTAAGGTAGTGTTTGTTTGTTTGTTTTTTATTTTTTAGAAATTGTTATTTGCTTTATGTTTTTTAATTTCATCCTCTAAAAAATGAGAAATCATTTTTTTTAAAAATAAAAAATGACAAAATATCATTTTCTATGGAGAATGGAAACTATGGTGGGCAAATATAGAAAACGCGGCTATAGTAACGTTGCACGTCCTAATCCTGATCGTACAACTCCAAATTTCTTTCCGGCGCGGCAACCTCATCACACAACTTCTTTTCTCTCTAACGCCACAATCTCATCGAACAACTCCTTTTCTCCGACACCGTAATCTCCCCTACACGCGATCCTTTTTGATTTTTCCTTCCTCGCGCAAGCAAGCCGACACCACAATCCTCCTTGTGGGTCTTTTCCTCCACGTGCGACGCCACAACCCTCTCCTTCCTACTTAGGTCTGCCGATGCCACTCATCCCTCCTCCTCGTGATTTAGTCGGCGTCAAGGTTCCATCACATTTTCCTCTATAGGTTCTCAGACGACCTTGATTTTGTTGGATTCGGAGCAAAGAGACCTAGGTGTGACAACTCCCAGGTAAGGTTGTGTATAAGTTTTGTTTTTCCAATAGATTTTGTCGTGAGGTGTTCATGGTTAGAAGATTGCTAGGTTGGGGCTTTTGGATCTTGATACCTTTGCCGAGGGTTTCCATTGGGCAGAAGAGTTTCTGCCAACACACTGTCTCAAGTAAGGATCAAGTGAGTTTTTCTGTATTAACTCAGAAGGTTGTGAACTTGGAAATGTTGTCTTAGATGCTTTATGCCACACTTACATTCACTAATAATAATAATAATATTATACAATGATGTAAGTATACTTAACATACTAAATATGATCAACACATTAGTTGACATGATTAAAAATGAATAATATTCTTATTCTTAAAATGGTTGTGATCATGTTATGAATGATTCATTATCGAATTACTGTATCTAACCGGTGTTGAATTACTTTATCTAATCGGGTTCTCTTTATATTTGTTATTTTTGTTGTAACCATAAATTCTTTATCTAACCGGCTTCTATTTCTGTAACATTTGAAAACTGTTTAGTGTCAAATTCTTATGCTGTTTTTGACTATCATAAGTTTGGATTTAAGTTCCAGTATCTAAAAATTCTTATGTTATTTTTAACATTGATAATTTTTTAGAGAATACATTATGGGAGGGCATAATCCCAGTATCGAAATGGAGAAGTATAAGTGATCCAAGGCTAATGTTGCCATGTTTGTCGATATCATTTACGAAAAAATGAAGCAAAATAAGTTACAAACATCTACCTTTATTAATACGGTTTGGGACGAGATCAACAAAGAATTATATCAAACTACGAAGCAAAATGTGATGCTTGCATGCGACTTCGATATGTTTTTTTACATTTGTGTATACGGCCTGGGAGGGGATAGCAAATGATTCCAGGGTATTCATAGACCCATTGACAAGATATGAAAATAATTTTCCTAAATCTTGCAGTGGTAAGTAATAAAAAAAAATTTCTATGTATATTCATTTGAGTTTGTAATATTATCACAGATCAATTTTATATAGTTGATTTTGGTTACCCAAATATGCCGGGGTTTCTCGCTTCGTATCGAGGTCGACACTATCACTTGAGAAATTATCGACGCCAAGGCATACCAAGGAGGAAGGAAGAGTTATTCAATTATAAGCATAACACATGTCATAATATTATAGAGCGATACATTGGGGTGCTCAAAGCAAGATTTTGAATTTTAAAAGATATGCCAAACTATCCAATTACTAGGCAAAGATTAATTCTAGTTGCATGTTGTGCGGTGCATAATTTCATACGTCGGCATCATGCAATGGATAATTTTTTTATAGAATATTCTTCTGATGATATGCTCATATCTGGAGTTGAAGATGATTTTGGTGGTCAAAAGTTGATTCCAATTGATCCAAGCCAAATAGCTCAAATGGGACACGTACGTGATGAAATTGCAAACCATATGTGGAATGATTTTATAGAGCATCATCCGTAATTAGCTAATGTCTAGTTTCAGCCTTTTGTGGCTCTTGATTCTATTATGAATAGTTATTATAATTGGTTGTTTTTATTTTTGAGTTTTATTTTGCCGTTGAATTTTGTTATGTGCCTGAGTTTGTGCCAAATATGCTAAGTTTGATTTGGAATTGTGGATCAATTTTCAGTATTCTAGTTAATATTTTTACTATGAAAATATACAGCATGACATAAATGGTTTCATGTTTTTGTAATTCCCCCCCTCCCCCCAATTATGCAAATGTTGTTATATCTCCTTTTTTTTCCTATTTATTTAACATGCATTTATTTATCAAATAAATTGTTAAAATTAGTGAATTTATAGATCTTGTATTTAACATGTATTTATTTAAATTATATATTTCAGTTTTACTTAGTGAATTTGATACTAATTATCACACAATTTGACCACTCCTATGGCACAATGGATTTTGTCAAGAAGATCTATTGTTGTTTTTATTAGTTATACCATAATCAACTCTTATATGTCTTTCTTTATTTGTTAGACTTATGTAGCGTATTTGTCTAGATATATATAGTTTTTGAAAATGTTAATTGAGAACTTGCTTTGCCCCATGTTTGTGAGCAAGCAAACAAGTGGATGTTGAAGTTCTATCTGATGAAGAAGAGTCTTCTGATGAAGAGGAAATATGTATGTCTTTATCTGATGAAGAAGAGTCTTCTGGTGACAAGTACATGAGAGGTGCAGCTTTGCAATAGAAGATATACATTATATCATTTTGTGATGCTTATAAAGGTTGTGTGAGATTAGTGGATAATTTGTATAATTGATAAATCTTCTATCCTATAATACAATACATGTAAAGAGTTTGGAGTCATGTAATGCTTTATTAGAAGGTCAGGTTTGACCCCCTTCTAATATGATTTTTCTTTTTAAGGAATAAATATTCTTTTATTAAAAAAAGTTGCCAACAGAGATGAATGGTGGTAAAATATTTTCTTATATTACATATTAGAAGGTTAGATTTGACTCCTTTTTGTATGATTTGTTCTTTTTCATAAATAAGATGACTTTTTTTATTAAAAAATTATTTTGTTTATAATTTTTCATATTAACAAATTAAACACATTTTCAATTTTATTTTTTTAAAAAATAAAAAATAGTATATCATACCAAATATATTTTTTATTTTCTAAAATTAGATAAAAAATAAAAAAATAAAAAAAATAAATAAAAAATAATTTTTTTTCCCAAATCAAACCCCCTCTAAATACTATGGGAACATTTCTTCTTGGAGAATGATACGCCATGGTTAAGAAGCATAATTAACAAACATGATATTTCAATTTTACTTCTTAATTAAGTAAGAGAGAATATAGTTTATATGAACCGAACAATTATTTAGCAAGATC
>JAOBBC010048147.1:0-11854 GCA_025388495.1 Curcuma longa
TATTTTATGTTTCATATCCTAGTTTGAAACATGACAAAATTGATTGGTGGATTTTTGTAAAACTAAAGCATGAAAAAAAAAATTAAGGAACATTGAGAAGACATTGCATATCAACAAGAGGAAGTTGCAAACCAATTTCAAATCGAGGAATATATATATTATTTCAATATTACGAGATCTAAATGGAGTAATGATAAATGTGAATGCAGGTGAAATTCATGAGAATGATGATAATGATGACGATGACGATGACGATGAGAATGCCAACGAGAATAAAGACTTTGATGTTATTATATAATAAAAAATGAGGAGATATTTTCAAAAATGATTATGTAATTTTTATTAGTATATTTGATTTTAATCTGCACATTTATAATATAACTCGTAGCTCAATGAATTGTCTATATAATATCTCATTGTTGAATATTTTGATTATTCGTTAATGCATTATATTTTTTTCTTATAGGTCATTAGAGGTGACATCTTAGTATTTGATTTCGCACATTCTTTAATCTTGTTAGCGTATATGATAAATTTTTTATATTTTTTTATTATGTATTAAATATTTATTATTTTATCCTAACAATTTTGGTAGGTAAGTTTTTTCATGCTCTTTATTATGTATTACATATTTATTATTTTATCTTAACAATTTTGATAGACAGTTTCAATATGGTACATAGACGGAGCACTCTCAGTCAGTCTGCTTCGATACCTAGCGTTGTACCTACACCTCTTGATTGGGCAAAACCTTCCCATGCACTTTCATTAGTACTTTCATCGGATTCATCGCTACTGTAGTCATCAGTACATTCAGTCAGACAGTCCATTGCTAAGATGCAAGATATTCGAGAGTGTATAGTATCTCATGGAGATTTGTAAGTATTTAAAAATATTATATTTTTCAACTACTATATTAATTATTTAATAATATTTATTTATAATTTTAGGATAGATTTCAAAATTATGTACATGTTATTCGTAAGATAAATAAAATAATGAATAATCATCTAAGAGGGGCTTCAATGATATATACAAGTATTCCAGCACCCAAAAAAAGAACTTTGGTCAAACGAGTTTAAGGTATATGCCCCTTTTAATTTATATATGAAATTAAAGTAAATATATAATCATATTTTTTTCATTTTAGCGGACATTCAATTGGGACCCAAATGAAAAATTAAAAATAAAGAGATCTTTTAAGAAAAAAATATGACAATTACATCCAACATATACTTAAACATGCAAAGTGTCATGATCTCCGATATTTGACAAATCAAGGAGAGCAAACAAATAAGTCAACAGAATATAAAAAGTAAATCAAACTTACAATTCTAAAAACTCATCTGCAATGCGGGAGGCTCAATCAATATTGATTAATATACATGTAGGTTGGTAAATTTTTATAAATACTAATTTATTAATTAATTTTAAACTATTTTATTATTTCTAATAATTTTTTTTAGCCAAGGAAATGGAAATTAAAAGGAATCATTCTTTATAAAGACTTTCACCCCACATTTCAATTATTTACTAAAAAATGATTCCGTCGTTGATGAGCAACGAATCTAATTTCATCGTCAATTGGCGACGAAAATATTTTTCGTCAGAAAATCAATGACAAACATCATTTTCATTGTAAATTTATCATGATAATCATCTTTTGTCGTAGATTTGCATATGAGTAAATTTTGTGACGATATATATTTTCATCATAAATTTATAACGTTGATAAAATATTAATTTATCATAAAATTAACAAAGAATTTATATTATTTCATCACAAAATTTGATGACAACATATTATCTAGAGGAGGTGGAGATATATAAGCTGAAATTGACTACTACGGGGAGGGGTATTATGTCGACTTTATTGAGATTCCATCATAGTCCATTTAAATAAATCTGACCATAGAATCAGTTTAATCAGGCCATGAGGGCATATTCTATCCTACATGGACATAGCAAATGTAAGTCTAAAATTCTTATCCTCGTCCTAAAACCTACCTACGCCAATTGACAATTAATTGGCATGAATAATATGTATCGTGTGAATGGGGCTAAATTTAGATAAACCAACTACCTATAAATTAATAGTACTGTTTCATATCTACAAGGACGAACTGTACCAGTAACAACCTGTGTTTGTGTTTTTTTATTAAAGAAAGAATTAAATAAGGAATTTCACGTGAAAATATTCAACAATGATAGTGTTTCATGCCTACCAGGAAAAACTCATGTGTTTGTGTTTTTAATTACAGAGAATTAAGTAGAAGAAACTGAAAGTTCAATGGATTTGAGTGAATTTCATCTTCGTCCTTAGTCCTTTGTCCTTAGTCCTTAGTCCTTAATTGTTTAAGGATCAAAATAATTCAATATATAAAATTTATTTCTTCTAGGTCCGTATAAACTCCACCACCGGCCGCGACTGGGTCGGTGGTATTGTTTTTCTTTTGAAAAAAAGATGAAATCCGTCACCCCAACGGTCGGCTCCACTTTTTTTTTATTTGGATAATAAAAATTTTAAATTAACAATTAAAATAAAATTCAATTATTAAATAATGATGAGATTATTAAAATTTTTAATTATAAATTAATGACGTTTCGATCGTTAAATTAACTATTGAATTAATTTTCAATCATAAATTAATAATGAAATTAATTTCTATCATTAATTAATATAAAATAATGATCACTTAATAATTGTGATAGTTAAATTAGTGATAGATTGAAATTTTCAATCTCAAATTAACAACGAAATTAATTTTGATTATTAAATTAATGACCGATTAAATTTTAGATGTAAATTTATAATAGATTTGAAAATCAGTTGTTAACATGGAGATCGATTAATTTTTATCAAAAATTAATGATAAATAGTCTATTAAAGATGCAAGATATTTGAGAGTGTATAGTGCCTCGCGGAGATTCGTAAGTATTTAAAAATATTTTATTTTTTCAACTACTATCTTAATTATTTAATAATATTTATTTATAATTTTATGATACATTTCAAAATTATGTAAGTGTTATTCGTAAGATAAATAAAATTGTGAATAATCATCTGAGAGAGGCTTCACTGACATATACAAACATTCTAGCACCCACAAAAAGAGCTTTGGTCATACGAGTTTAAGGTATATGCCCCTTTTAATTTATATATGAAATTAAAGTGAATATATAATCAATTATTTTTTTCATTTTAACAGATATTCAATTGGGACCCAAATGAAAAATTAAAAATAAAGAGACATTTTAGGGAAAAATATGACAATCACATTCAACATATACTTAATCATGTGAAGTATCATGATGTCACAAATCGAGGAGAGCAAATTAAACTAAGTCAACAAAATATATAAAGTAAATCAAATTTACAATTCTAAAGACTCATCTACAATGTAAGCGGAGACTCAATCAATATTGATTAATATACATGTAGGTTGGTAATTTTTTTATAAACACTAATTTATTAATTAATTTAAACTATTATATTATTTCTAATAATATTTTTTTAGCCAAGGAAATGGAAAAAGAATCATTATTTATAAAGACTTTCGCCTCCACATTTCAAATATTTACTTAAAAAATGATTTTGTCGTTGATGATCATTTTCGTTGTAAATTTGTCATGTTAATCGGCTTTTGTCGTAGATTTGCATATGAATAAATTTTGTGACGATATATATTTTCGTCATAAATTTATAACAATGATAAAATATTAATTTATCTTAAATAAATTAACGAAGAATTTATATTATTTCGTCACAAAATTTGCTGACGCCATCTTACCCAAAGGAGGTGGAGATAAATAATCTGCAGTTGGCCATTACGGGGATGGTATTATTTTGACTAATTATCAATATTCGATCGTAGTCCATATAAATAAATCTGATCGTGGTAATCAATTTAATCATGCCATAAGGGCATATTCTATCCTACATGGACATAGCAAATGTAAGTCTAAAATTCTTATACTCATCCTAAAACCTACCTACGCCAATTTAAAATTAATTGGCATGAATAATATGCGTCGTGTGAATGGGGCTAAACTTAGATAAACCAACTACCTATAAATTAATAGTGTTTCATATCTACAAGGACGAACTGTACCAGTAAAAACCTGTGTTTGTGTTTTTTTTATTAAAGAAAGAATTAAATAAGAAATTTCACGTGGAAATCAACAATGATAGTGTTTCATGCTTACAAGGAAAAACTCATGTGTTTGTGTTTTTAATTGAAGAGAATTAAGTAGAAGCAACTGAAAGTTCAATGGATTTGAGTGAATTTGATCTTCGTCCTTACCTTAATTGTTTAAGGATCAAAATAATTCAATATATAAAATTTATTTCTGCTAGGTCCGTATAAACTCCACCACCGGCCGTGATTGGACCGGTGCTCTTATTTTGCTTTTGTAAAAAAGGTTAAATCCGTCATCCCAACGGTCGGTTTTACGATCATCTATGAGGAAGTAAATCGAGAAATTATAGTTGATCACGACGGAGAAGGGTATTACTTAACTTCTTCGAGATTCGAACCCTTGTCCCTTTTCTGTCAGTCTATTCCATATCATAACCGACTCAGCGAAACTAATATAAATAGAAAAAAAATACCAAAATTAACTATAGATTGGTCTGAAGTTCATAATTTATGTGCTACATATGAATCTAGAGAAAATATTAATTAATAATCTCGCTAGCTAGCTACATGTTCAATAATCTTATTTGGATAATAAAAATTTTAAATTAACGATCAAAATAAAATTCAATTATTAAATAATGACGAGATAAAATTTTCAATTATAAATTAATGATGAATGAATTTCAATCGTTAAATTAACTATTAAATTAATTTTCAATCATAAATTAATAATGAAATTAATTTCTATCATTAATTAATATAAAATAATGATCACTTAATAATTGTGATAGTTAAATGAGTGATAGATTGAAATTTTCAATCTCAAATTAACAATGAAATTAATTTTGATTATTAAATTAATGACCGATTAAATTTTGGATGTAAATTTATAATAGATTTTAAAATCAGTTGTTAACATGGAGATCGATTAATTTTTATCATAAATTAATGATAAATTTTAAATTTGATCATTAAATTATCGATGAATTAAAATTTTCATCGTAAATTAAATTATTGATCATAAATTAACTATCAATTTTAGAATCTATCATTAAAATTAATGATCGATTAAATTTTTCATAATAAATTAATCACTACTTTTAAAAGTAATTGTTCAATTAGCATTGATTAAAATTTTCATCATAATTTAGATTTTAAAATCGATCATTACTTTAACGATCGAAAAATAATTTTAAAATTGATTATTAAATTAATAATTAAAAAATATCGATCGTAAATTAAAATTCGTCATTAAATTAACAAGTAATTAAATTTTTAATTATAAAATTACCTTTCTTTTTCTTATTCCTGACTCATTGGCTTTTCTATAGTGCGGACAGGGAGAGCCCCGGACGACGCATCCTCTCTCCGGTCAATCTCCGACTAGTGTTTATTCATTTATTTTATTTATTAAAATTAAATATGCATATTAACTCGTTAAAGTATCAAAATTTTAAATTATCAAGCACTTAGCTTCAACAAAAGATAGAATTTATCATCCCAACGAGTATTGTCTCGACTTCGTCGAGACCATCTGTGTGAGGAGATAAATTGAAAAACTGCAATTGATCATGATGGAGAAGAGTATTGTCTCGACTTCGCCGATATTCGACCCTTGCTCACTATATAAGTCAATTCTGTTGTAGTCAACTCAACTATGTCCTAAAGACAACACTTAGCAATCACAATCGTGTGACACATCTTGTTGGGTAATAAATTATAATTTTTTTATTTATAGATGTGCTCTATTGTTGTTTATGTTTTTTTAATGTATATTATTAGATTTTATAATATGTATATTTTTTGAGTTAATATGTATAGTCTTTTGAACGATTATATCATTAATTAGGCTTTAATGATTTACTCATAATCTATTCCACAAGTTGGTGTACGACTTTTTTAAAAAAATTTACTGTCGATGCTAAAAAAGAATTAATCACTAGTTAAATATTTTTATCAAATAAATTTACTCATAATTTATCAAAATTAAAATTGATGAATAAACAATTATAAAAACAATAAATTATTCTTTAAATAAATTATGAGATCTTAATTTGATTTATATTCGTTTTTATTCTTTTATCATTTTTTTCCTTGAGTTTTTTTCTTAATTTTATTTATACCAATTTTCTTTCTGTTTTTTTTAATATTTATTTTCCTTAAATTTTCCCCCGAAACCAAGAACTCTGCCGATCCACCACTGAAACTCTAACCTTCAGTGCCTTCGTCTTCGCCGATCCTTCCTCCTCTTCTCCTCATTCTCCATCCACGCTACACAGCCACACCTTCAGCCCTGCACAGTCGCGCCTCCTCTTTCTCTATCCACGATGCACAGCAATGCCTCCAGCTATGCACAGAGCCTCCAAACGCATGCAGCCACTCCAGCCATAGACCTCAACATCTTTTGGCAGTCAGGTCCTCAACATCTTTTTGCAAGCAGATTCAATGTTTTTTGGAACAGGGTATTTTGGATAATAAATAATTTATCTTTCTTTCCTTTGTTTCTCGGCCCTTGAATTGGTGTTAGAGTTCTACCTAGAGTTCAATCCATCACTGCATGGATAGTTAATCCATCAGCTATGGTTCCAAATGATGATCTAAGTTTATGGGTTCCAGTGTAGTGGATTATAATCGCTGGCATGTTCAGGTTGTACCACCATTTTGCACAGGTATAGATTTTGTTAGGAGAACACTATATATACTTAGCTTCTTGGTTTGGTATTATATATATATATATATATATATATGTGCTAGATATGATGCTTCAGTTTATTATTATTGATCATGTTAATTCTACTCAATCTGTATAATGATTGTGCATAAACAGAACAAGGCATTGCACATGGCAATCATTCGCTAGCTGTGTCATTGATTTTAAAAGACGAGAACCATGGCCAAAGGTTTTTGATAATGCTAAAGACCTAGCTCGTGAGGTGGAGATGCTTAATTGATGCAAATCCTAAAGCTTCTATTATTTAGATTACTTTACATAATTAATGAGCATCTCTCGCCAAAAGCTAAGCTTCCATTATTACATTGTATTTATTACACGGCTTCGTCTCTGTCCATTTTTTTCTTTTCGGTGTAATATTTTGTCGATTAATTAATTTATTACCATCGTAAATTAATTAATTAGATTTTAAAATTAATAATTTTGGAAAATAAAATAATTAATGATATTTATAAAAATTATCAGATAGTTTAATTTCATTGTTTTATTTTTAAAATTAATTAAAAAATTTATCATTAGAAGTACTTATAATTACATTTCTTTAAAAAACATTGTTAAAAAAATCATAATATATAGCTTTTTTTATAAAAAAATGGTTCATATATAGATATAATATATATATAGCTATTTATTTCGATGGTTAAGTGATGCACATATTTACTAGTATATTTATTTCATGAATTACAATAGATAAAAGAAATAGCTGCTTAATTAATATAGATAGATAAAGAATGAAAAGAAAAATTCCCTTGGAAACGGCATAAATTGTTTTTCAGTTTAGTTCATACAATATATATATAGGAATATAGGATAAATATACAATAAATTTTTTATATTTAATTGATAGAACTATTATAATAAAAAAACAACATAATTAACTTTCATAGTGATAACATATATAGGAGTACATAAAATATTTGTTTAACTCGATCTACCTTACATGATATGTCTAGAGTAGAGTAGTGCAATGGATCGATTTGCACCTACTTTAATTTGGCCAACTAAGTTAGTTGACTCAGTACGGTTCCACCCTCTTAGTTAACTATAGTCTATATATATATCTTAATTACCACTTAACTCCCTTTCTTAATTAATGATTTCACCATTTCAATTCAACACACGCACGCAGGCACACATGCACCTGTTAGTTTAATTCACCGAATGCATGCAATTTAAATATACTTGATTGATAATAATAATAGAGAGAAAAAAATTAAACAACTTAATCATCACCGTCTCGTCGACAATTAATTAAACTTCGCTTACGAGCGACGCCAGCTGCTGGAGGAGAAGTTGAACGCACCGATGAGTGGCCGGCGGTCGGATATATATATGTGTGTGTGAAGGCGGAGTTGAGAGGTGGAGTGTAGTAGCAACAGAGGAAGAAAATTTAAATGGAGAGAATAAGTATATTGCTTAATCCTAAATATATATGCATGGTACATAATACGCTGGTGGTGAGGACGGACGAGGGGAACACAACACCTCTTCCAGAAAAGGTGAGACCTTTTCGAACTTTACTGTTATGACGAGGATAGGTTGGTGTTTACTACGGGCAGATATATGTGCAAACAAATCATCAACAATAATGAAGAGAAGACCAATCATTTTCTTATTTAATTCATACCCTATATGCCAGTAGCATTAAATATGTCCACTTCAAGATTTGATTTGTTGAGCACTGTGCCATCAGAACTATGGATACAGATTATCTGGGGTCACAATGTTTGCAACTTTAACTCACAGTCAAGAGAATGATAAGTGCTCAGGAAATATGAAACTCAACAAACTTAACCAGCATAATCAAATAGAATAGTCTCTAATGTGATGCTGCTTATATGAAACAACTCCTCCTGGACCATATATATCAGATGGTTATTCACAACTTGAGAGTACCTTTTAATTCACATCAAGAAATAATCAACAGTCGAGATGTCGCTTAACATCTCTAAGCATTCTATTGTATTGTGCCATTTACTTCTCTTTTGTTAATTTCTTCCTCCTTATCGAGTTATCTCTATTGTGCCGTTGAGCTATATAACATGAACAACCATCCATAACAGGTGACATGGTGACATAGCAATTTCTAGATCTTTCTCTTGTTTATTTTGTTTATTTATTTTTGTGGTTACATTGAAAAGAGTGCTTGATCATGGCACAGCTAGAGATCATGTGCAATATCTGTCCAGAGATTGAGTGCAAGCTCTAGATCTTGTCCCGAGTACAAGACACAGGTTTCCTAGTGAGAGGTTTGTATCATCATTTCTTCAAAAGCAATTAGAAATAATTAGGGGCAGTTTAATTGACCTTAGCGTGCTTGATGAACTTAAGCTACGTATCAATATTGGTGGTAACTATCTGGCGAGGTAGGCGATCAGACAAAAGCATAGGTTGCAAACGAAAATTCAATGGAGCCCCCTTCAAAAGTGTCCTATATATATGGAGTCTTCATCTACAGCTATTTCTTCCTCCTTGTTGCGAAACAAATCCATACATACATAACTACTGTAATTTGATGATATATAGTAGTTACATCTGTATGGATATGATCCGCATCGTGAAGGAATAAATAGTTATAAATAAAGTTTTTTTCTTGATTAGTATTTACATGTAAAGGGGTCCAATAATTGACTACGATATAATGGAAGTTCTGTCAGATATAGACCAACCTAATCAGAAGGTGAAGAGTCGTGGGCAATAATCCATGCTTGGCAATCATAATAATAATGTCAAGAAGAAGATCATCTATTTTACCCAGCACAGCAACCAATTTGTCAAAGCGAACAAAACACCTAAAAAAACCAGGATTGAACAGACTATCGTTTATCATGCAGTTTCATATCCAAACAAAGACACAATCGTTTAGAATGAAAGTCCATCTCAAAATCAAAGTCACAAAATTACGATCATATATCAAAAGCATATACAACAAGCCAGACGAGAAATGAGAACAGTGCTGGAGGGTGTAAATATCCGTCGCATGCCCTGCACGCCGTAACAAGGGAGTGCCTCTGACGGGGTACGTCGCCCCTGTCTCTATCTACGCTGCCCGGGACAGCGAACTATTCTCTCCATCTTCCTGACCGACGGGGAGGGGCAAGTGGTGGGCAGCAACGACGGGGAGGGGCAAGTGGTGGGCAGCAACGACGGGGAGGGGCAAGTGGTGGGCAGCAACGCCGTGGAGGCACTGTTCGTCGCCGGCCGGGACGGTCAACATCATCGCCTTCTCGTTGACTAACTTCGCTTACGAGCTGCTCCAGGTGGAGGAAAAGCTAAACTCACCGACGAGGGGCCGGATATGATGGATGTCGCCGGAGTTGAAAGAGGCGTAGAGTGTAGAAGCAGAGGAAGAAAATTTAAAAGGAGAGAATTAATAATTGCTTAATCCTAAATATTTATGGTACGTACATAATCACAATTATTAATTGTAGAAACGATTTGATCAATTACAACACCATTATACGATTGAATAGACAAGGAGGAACCAGACACACATACTTTTATATTGGATAAATACAATACAATACACAATACATAAATACAATACAATACAATACATACACAATGCATCCTCGATCGCAGCATTCAGGATGCTTTATTCTAGATCACCATAAGCAAGCCAGATAGATAGATAGCACAAGCGAACATAAACACTAATAATGAACTAGCTGGTGACCACCGGTCACCAGTTGGCTCAAGTACGTACTATAAGTTCCACGGCAGTACCGATCTCTCGTACCATATGCCCTTTTCCTTATCGTACTCCATCCCCTTGTTTTTCTCTACCCACCAATTCTCGATCACTTTATTCCCAGCCCTCAAATGCCCCCCTGACCTGTTCACCAGCGGCAGTCTCGCCTTCACCAGCTCAGACTTGTTGTCGAAGTCGCCTGTAGTGCTTCTCCATCCGGTCACGGTGTGTAGAATCACTTGAAGCGAGTGCCACTGAGACATTGCCCCACGCAGTGTATCTTCTTCGTACTCTACCAGAGTCTTCAAGAACGGCGATGCCTCAGAATCAATGTGCAAAATTTTACCGGTTTCGACGTAGTCACCACCCGGCGGCAAATAGGGGACGATGTCCATACAATTGTTGATCCTTAAAACTTTTGTCTTTGGCAGTTTTTCCAAGGCGTCATTGAACGCCTGGTTCCCGACTTTGGGGGCATCGAACGCCACGGCGCATACCTGAATATCCTCGCCGTTGATCTCGGACAGTCCGCTGCTCGCTATATCAAAAGCGCTGAGGATGGCGAGGGAACCGCCGAGGCCGTGGCCGACGCAGATGATGGACGGATTATCCTTTTTGTACTTATTCAGGTACTCCTTTATCACAGCTTTTAAGAGCTCCTGGGCGCTGGGAATGAATATAGTATTTCCCGTGGTGTACATGTCGCGCCAGCCTTTCATGATCTTGACATCGCCGTCGTGGTCGGCGGGGAATGGCACGAGTTCGATGTTGATGTCCGCCAACCATTCCAGCGTTCGGCCCGTGCCGCGCCACGCGACGTAAATATCACGGCGGCGAGTTTGTTTGTAGAGGGCGTCGCTGGAGACGGCGACGTAGCCCATCCAGTTGGTATCTGAAAGGTGAGGGAATATGTGCGACCTTATGGTGGTGTAGAGGTAGCCGTCGACTACGTAATGGTAATCCGCGGTTTCCTTGAAGAAGACTTGGCGGAGGATGCTCGCACGAGAGTAGCGGCACAGGCCGACGTACTTGGACTGATTATCGGCAATATAGGAGTCTTCGGCGATCTGGCAGAAGCTGCCACACCGGAGGAGGTGGTCGCGGAGGTCGGGGACGAGCGGGCTCAGTAGGCTGGACCAGTCTTTGGATCCGAGGAGCTCCTCCCATGGCGTCGCCGTTGCAGCAGCAGCACTAGTACCTTTTTTCTCCATACTTTACTGATTACTAGAGCTTAATTGTTTCCAATTAAACTGACTTCGATTACTTAAATTGGAAACTGTTGGTGCTGTGAAT
>JAOBBC010048346.1:0-11850 GCA_025388495.1 Curcuma longa
AGGGCATCGACTCGGCTCGGGAAGAAGAAACCGCGTCAGGGATTCGGATCGGCCTGCCGAGCCGATTCGGTGGTTCTTAGAGTAGGCCGAAGTCTTCCCCTCAGAGGGTGTGGACTCACGCGGTGACGAGCTTCCACTAGATCTCCGATCCGACTCGCCCGACTCGGACCACACGACTCGACTAGAGGATCAGTAAGCCAGGAGAATTCGGCTCGATTCGGCCTCTATGAATCATACTAAGTCGAGATCGCTAAGCCATTCTCGGACTTGACTCATCTCGATCCGACTTGACTAATCTCGATCAGATCCTCGCGACCATAACACAAGTCTCCCCACGAGTCTAGTCGAAGGAGACGTGAGTTAGACTGACTAGACCAACTTATGGGCGAGTGTGAGTCAAGTTTGAGTCAAATCAGAGTCGCGAGTGGTTGCATCACATTTGTATTTTGAAAGTGGGGGGACGGTGATCAACGTGGGCTCGGTGATTGCAAACGTGGCCTACCGTGCTGCCGACGGTGTGACATGCTGATGACATGGCGAAGTCATTTCCAAGGCGCCATTAATGAAAGCGTGTCGGCGTGATGTCCGATGGGACGAGAAGATCATCATCATGATGTAGAGGATAGGGGAGCGAGCTCATCAAACGGCTGACAATCGCTCCGCTCATTCTCCGCCGCTTGATCAGACGGCTTCGATCGGCTAGGGTGTCGAATATATAGAGTGGGGTAACGAACGCGCGACGGCTACACGATCGTCTTTTTTGTTCTTCTTCTTCCTTCTTAATGCATCAGCTTCCTTGTTCCCTCGGTCTCTGGTGACTCCGTCGCCCCTCTTTGCATCTCGTAAGTTCTCCTCTCCTCCTTCCTTTTTAGTGATCAGTGATGGCTTCGGAAGAGGATGTAGGTTCCTGGTTTGAGTCGATCAAGTCTACTTTTCCCCGGGCGTCTAGGTTTATGGTTAGATTAGCCTATGAGATACCTGCCAACCTTAGGATTAGGATTCCCGAGTCGGATCAAAGGCCGTGTTCACCACCACCCGACTGCCTTGCTTTTTTCCAAGGTCAGCTAGAGGGAGGTCTTCGATTCCCAATTCTGGAGTTTTTCCAGGAAGTCTCCACCTATTTCCGTATCCCTTTAAACCAACTTGCTCCAAATTCCTTCTGACTTCTTTGCAGAGTCGCCCTTATCTTTCGCCCGTATCAAATCCCCTTGAGCCCTTCTATTTTTCACCTTTTCTTTTATCCAAAAAAGAAGGAAGATGGCGTCTTCTTTTTTAATGCCAAACCCGGGTTCAATTTCTTGGATAAATACCCGACTTCTCACAAATGGTGGAAGTCAAAATTTTTCTTTATCCGATTCTCGAGTCCGGTAGGCTTCCCAACCGAGTGGCAACACGAACTCCCGAGTCCACCTTCCTTGAGGTTTCACAAAATCGATCCTGAGTTCGCGTTGATGCCCGAGTCGCTGAAAGGCTTGAAGTTCGACGTCAACCAGCTTGTGAGCAAGAAGGGCTGCTGTATTGAGGAGGCCTGAGTCCGATTGCCACGGAGCTATCACAGCCACTCGGTAAGAAGTAGAAGCACTCGGACATTTATAAGAACTAACTGAGTCCTTTTGTTTGCTTGCAGCTGACATCTGGATGGCGGCCTCAATGAACAAGTATCTGAAGTGGGACCGGGCTTTTCTCGGAGCCTTTGTGACCCCTATCGCTCTTGCCGAGACTCCAGCGGTGGAAGCCCAAGAGAAAGAAGGGGCCGAGGTGGGAGCCACCGAGATCGAAACCTCCACTCGGGGAGAGCAACCCACCCAAGACGAGTCAGGGACGCAACGAACACGCGCCAAGGAGAGCCATCCTCCTAAATCTTCGAAGTCCCACGCCAAGAAGAAACATCAGCACCGATCATCGGACAAGGAGGAGAAGAGGACAAAGCGCGTGAAGAAGTCAGGCGCTCCTAAGACCGACAAGTCAACCCCGAATCCGACTGGCGCTAAGCTGACGGTCCTTACAACCGAGCCGGAACAACCATCCCAACAGGCAGGGGGTGAAGTGGTTCGCCTGGGCTCGGAGGGAGGGCAGACAGGGTCGGTGACCAGGACAAAGACGGAGCTTAGAGCATTAGAGCCGACAGCTCTCTCAGAGGGGACGATTGGAGCAGCGCCGACTCCTTTTAATGGCGGGAGATCCGGGGTCGAGCCGACTGCTGCGGCCTCGGCGTCGGGCGCCGAAGGACCTACGGGGTCTAGTCCCGTTGACTCAGTGGAGGGAGTGCAGCCCTCCTTTCCCGCGACTGACTTCAGGGGGATGCAGCTCACGCGAGTACCGACGAACGCGCCCTTCACTCCCGAAGAGATGATGGGCATGATGAACCGAATCCGAGCCATACGCGGCGCTGATTCTTTTCAAGGAATCACTACTTCGGAGCTCAGCTACCACGCCAACTTCCATTATATGAGGGTAAGACCACCGCTCCTTCCTTGATCCGGCTTCACCAAAGATCTAACTGGTGTCCTTTTTCCTGATACAGTCCTGGGCTAAGCACATGGAGATGCATAGTCGGCTGCTCCGCTTGAATCGCCAATTCATCGCTATGGAGAAAGAACTGCACAAAGTGAGAACTTGAGACCTAGAACTGGTCTGGGAGCGGGATGAGGCGAGGGCGAAGGCAGGCAAGAGCAATCAAGAGGTCAATCATTACCGAGCCGAACTGCTAGCTGCTCAGGAGAAGGTGGAGGCTCTAGAGCAGAACTTGGAAGCGGCCTGGGCCAAAGATCAAGAACAATTAAAACAGGCTTGAGACCAATTGACTCAACAAGAGGAGGAGCTGTCTCGAATACTTGAGGATTCGGCCACCCTGAAGAAGCAGGTAGAGGAGGCGACGGAGGGACGAAGGCTCCTAGAAGCCGAGCTGGAAGGGGCCCGAGCTGACTTAGCGGCCTACAAATAGGGAGAAGCCAGCCGAGTGCAAGCTGCCCAACAGGCCTGGTTGCAGTCCGAGGAGTACATCGATCAGTTTGAGCAGAAGACTGCTCGGATGCTGCAACATGACTTCGAGGGAGCGCTGAAGCAAATAGGCGAGGCGGGGTTATTTTCCTCGAGCACTTCTTTTGATTTTTTAGATATAGAGAAAGTCTGGTCAGGGTTGCCCAAATCCGAGAGGAGAGGGTAAAGATTAATGTACTCCTTGTGCGGAACTTTTATATTTCTTTCTGAGTTTTGAAGTTAATGAAATGAAACCTTTTGCCTTATCACTCCTTTTTGCCTAGTGATGTCTGGCCCTCCGAGAGATTCCTTCATTTTCGAGTACTTTGTCCTTGGATCTGAGAGAGTGGCATGTGCCATATACTTTGGCCAGACACCGTGGAGACAGGTGACTCGGATCCTGAACTGATTGACACCGAATGAACGCGGTGTCGCCGAGTCGGCTATAAGCCTTCAGGTCCACCAGAGAAGTTGGTAGATAGAGGGTTCGGGTAAGGAGTCGATTTGGGTGAGCGGCTGATTCGAATGAGGATTTGGCTCAAGATAAGTATCCGACTTGGGTGGGAACTTGGCTCGAAAGAGTCCTTGAAATCGGTAAGCGGTTGCGCTAGGAACAACACCATCCACTCAGGTCAGACACGAATAGGATCATTAGTATTTGGTTTACTATCCCAAGCCTCCCTGCTTATCTAGTCGAAGGGAGCGCGAGTAGAACCGACTAGAATAGGTCCGAGTCCGAACTGAATGAGAATTAGAAGTGCTCGGATTGTCAACACTTCGGTTGTCAAATCGACATGGGGCCTAAGGGGCACGTGGCGAATGGTTGTTGGTTGTCAGCGGTGTGGTATGGCGGCGCACACATGCAAGGCATGGCTGAGGTCTTTTCTGAGGAATGCATTTAATGAAGTGTGACATCTGATGGGATTTGCGGATCATCATCATGATGGCAGAAGATCCACTCGGGGAACTGTGCTCATCGCACGGTGGATATTAAATCCCGCCTTTTTGCAGCCGCTCCATCGGATGGTTGAGGGTCGCCAGGGTTTAGAATATAATGTGGCTGAGAGGCAGGCGCAAAGCGCCTGTGCTATTGACTGTGTGATCCTCCGTTTGTCCTTCGAGCGTCCATCTTCTTCTCTGACGAACCCCTCTTCACACCGAGTAAGCTTCGCCCCTCCTGCTTCCTTTTCTTTCACTTCTCTTCTCCTCTGGCCCCTAGAAGTCGTTAGTGGGGGTTTATAGGAATGTCGTCCGAATCAGAGGACATTTGGTATGAGTCTAAAACCTCCATCTTCACTGATGAGTCCCGGTCAGACATCCAACTGAAGTACGCAATCCCTAGTCAGTATAGAATCAAGGTTCCCAAACACCGCCACCATCCAGGTTTTCCTCCTCCCGGCTATCTGACTTTTTTCCAAGGTCAGCTGGAAGGAGGACTTAGGTTCTCGATTCCTGAGTTCTTTCAAGAGATCTCGGTGTACGTCGGGATCCCACTTAACCAATTGGCTCCGAACTCTTTTCGACTTCTATGTGGGGTCTACCTAGTGTTTAGGGTGTATGGTATTCCTTTGAGTCCGACCATCTTTCACTTCTTCTTTTTCCTGAAGATGAAGGAGGACGGTGTCTTTTACTTCAACGCCCGATCGGGTGTAACTTCCTCGACAAGTATCCAACCTCCCACAAGGGCTGGAAGGATAAATTCTTTTTCCTACGCCCCCCGAGTCCGTTCACCTTCCCGTCCGAGTGGTTGCGAGGGCTCCCGAGTCAGCCGGCTTTGGCATCTTACAAGGAGGACTCGGTCTTCAAGGAGGTGTCTGAGCTGCTGAGGGGACTGAAGTACGACGTCGAGTAGCTAGTGGGCGAGGAGGGGCTCCTGTATCAGGCTCGCCTGAGCCCGATTGTGGTAGAACTGTCTCAACCGATTGGTAAGACTTAGTACTACTCGGGCTTCTGTATAAACTAATTTAAGTTTATTCCATCACTTGTAGACAAACTCTGGATGACCGCCTCTACTAACAAGTATCTGAAGTGGGATAAAGCATCGTTCAAGGCGATGCTGACGCCCTCTGCTTCCGCGGAGGTTCCTGCACCCGCTGATCCGAGAGCGTCGAGGGGGGACCAACCTCAGCCGAGACTCCGTCTCGACGAACACTGCCCGTGAGAGAGGAGTTGGGCGCGTCACAACCTTCGGTCGGGAGAGTAAGCCGAGCCGCGAAGCCCCCATCTTCCCGCCTGTCGAAGAGACCTTCCTCTCGCTCAACAAGCAACGAGGAGACGCGACTAAAGAAATCCAAGAAGTCGCCTAAGGCAGACTCCCGGCATCCCGAGCCGAGTGCTATGAGGGAGGAAATTCCGGCTTCTCCAGCCGAGTCCACGCATCCATCTGGATCGAGAGGCATCTCTGTAGTCCATCTGGACTCTGACATAGAGAGGACCGGACCGACAACCGAGTCGGGGGAGCCGACCGCGAGGCCTACGGAGACCATGGCAGCTCTAAGGGGAACGTCTGCTGAGCCAAGAGTGGCAACACCGACTCCACGAGAAGGAATGGCAGAGCTGAGAGAGGCAGAGTTGGCTCCCATGTCTGAGGGGACTAGCGAGGCATTGGAAGCTGTTCCGACCTCCCAAGCCCCTACCTCTTCGGGTCCAATAGGGGCAACCGCAATCCACCCGCCTTCTCCTTCTCTGCCTAGGTCTGGCATGAAGCCCATGAGGGCCATGCCCTACATAGCTGCGGACGCTCCTTTCCGTTGGGAGGAGGTCACAGGCGTTATGGAGCAAATTTGGGCATTACGCGGCCTCGACAACTTTTCAATGTTGTCGACGTCGGACCTTACTAGCCGCAACAACTACAACATGATGAGGGTAAGACAGTCTAGATAATATCTTTCTGAAGTATCCAAGGACTAATTGATTTCATATGATGCAGGTCTGGGCCGAGCACATCGAGCTCCATCATCGGCTGCCTGAAATCTATTGCCACATCCACTTCTTGGAGCAGCATAATGAGAGTCTGATGGCTCGGGATTCAACACTGGTCCGAGAGCTCGGTGATGCCCGTGCTGCGGCGGCCCGAAGCATCCGAGAGGCCAACCATTGCCGAGTCTAGCTGTTCTCTACTCAAGATAAAGCAAAGGCACTGGAGCGGGAGTTGGTGGCAGTGAAGTCTCAAGAAGAGGAGCTACAACAAGCTCGAGCCCAGCTGACTCAGCGGAACAAGAGCTGGCGTGGGCGCTTGAGGATTCGGCCCAATTGAAAGAGCAAGTCAGGGACCTAATAGAAGGTCAAAAGGTCATTGAGAACCTTTTGGCCGAGTCCAAGAACGAGCTAGTAGCCTACAAGATTGATGAAGAAGATCGGATTCAAGCCACCAAAGAAGCCTGGTTGAAGTCGGAGGAATACTCCGATCAATATCAGAAGAAGACGACGAAGATGCTCCAGTACGGCTTCGAAGGAGCTTTAAAGCAGGTGTGTCAGGCGAGAGTAATTCCACCTGGCACATCCTTTAATTTTTTAGACATAGAAAAAGTGTGGGCCGAATTGCCCGAGTCGGCTAAAAAAGGAAAGTAATGTAACTGACTCGAGAACTAATGTAATTTGTTCTAATTTTGAAAATCAATAATGATAGATTTCCCATGTTAACTTTGCATGTTCTTTGTTTTCTTGATTAAGATATTCTCGTGTGACTCCCCAATCCGTAGTATTTCATCCGCACGGTCAAGAAAATAACATAAGTCCAACGAACCCCATAACTTAAGAGTTCCACACAGTGAGGCTAGCGGAGAAACCCGAATTTAGGGAAAACACAGACTAAGGCTGCGAGAAATAGGTTTTTGAACCGGCGCAGTTATGAACAAGATAAGTCTGAGACATGGGATTCGGTTCTGATTACTCTCGACTCGGGAAAAGCTGGACCCTAAGAAGAGCATTTGTCGATGAAGCAGGTCCGAGACCTGAATGGAACTCGATCCCGACTATGTCTGAGTCGGGAGAGATTGAACCCTGAAAAGGGGTATTGCTGATGGAGCAGGTCCGAGACCTGAATTGAACTCGATCCCAACTATGTCCGAGTCGAGAAAGGTTGAACCCTGAAAAGGGCAATTGCTGATGGAGCAGGTCCGAGACCAGAATTGAGCTCAATCCTGACTATGTCCGAGTCGGGATAGGTTGAACCCTGAAAAGGACAATTGCTGATGGAGTAGGTCTGAGACCTGAATTGAGCTCAATCTCGATTATGTCCGAGTCGGGAGAGGTTGAACCCTGAAAAGGGCAATTGCTGATGGAGCAGGTCCGAGACCTGAATTGAGCTCAATCCCGACTATGTCCGAGTCGAGAGAGGTTGAACTTGAGGACTTGGAAAAATGAGGCCTTGAGGATACGTAAGGAGTGTCACTTGAAAAAGCACTTTTATTGTCAGAAGCATTTACATTGAAAAGTACAGAGGATAGGAAAAGTAGAGATTCTGCGGGAGCCATTAAGTTCGGTAGGGCCGTAGATGAGTGGCATTCCACGGTCTCACAGGTCCTTGCAGGAGGAGTCGAACAGATAGTAGGCACCAGAACTTGTTTTCTTGACGACTTGATATGGTCCTTCCCAAGGCGACTCGAGTTTGCTGACATCTCCGATCGATTTGACCTTCTTCCACACCAAGTCGCCCACTTGGAAAGTTCGAGGGATGACTCGTTTATTGTATGTGTGGCACATACGCTGCCGGTACGTCGTTAATCGAGTGGCGGCTTTGTCTTGGGCCTTCAAGACGAGATCCAGCTCCATGAGTCTTCGACCGTCATTGTCCTTGTCGTAGCATAGCCGCCGATCCGATTCGACTCCTACTTCCATGGGGACCACAGCTTTCCCTCCATATACCAAGTGAAAAGGTGTCATGTCGGTGCCTTCCCTTGGTGTAGTGATCGAGTCCATAGCACGCAGGGAAGTTCCTCCACCCAGCTACCTCCTTCATGATCGAGTTTGATCTTCAGACCTCGTACTATCTCCCGGTTGACAACTTCAGTTTGCCCATTTGCTTGGGAATAGGCTAATGAGGTGAAGGTTTGTTGAATGCTGAGTCTTTGGCACCACTCTTGAAGTTTCTTCCCTTGGAACTGTCGTCCGTTGTCTCAGACGAGTCGGTGCGGAATGCCGTACCGACACACAATATTTTTCCACAGGAATTTGAGCACCACTTCTTCTGTGATCCACGCTACAGCCTCGGCCTCCACCCACTTAGAGAAGTAATTGACGGCGACAAGCAGGAACTTTTTTTGTTGTGGTCCAGTCAGAAAGGGTCCGACTATATCCATTCCCCATTGGTCGAATGGATAGGAGATCGTCGCCGCCCTCAGTTGTTCAATCAGGTGCTTGCTGAAGGGTTGATACCTCTGGCAGTGAATGCAAGTGGCCACGAGCTTGGCCGAGTCCGCCTGAAGAGTAGGCCAAAAGTATCCAGCAAGAAGAACTTTTTGAGCCAGAGCTTGGCCTCCCAGATGATTGCCACAACAGCCCTGATGAGCTTTCCTCATCACGTAATCCGCATCCTCGGGGCCGAGACACTTGAGTAACGGCCGGGAGAAGGCTCACTGATACAACTGATCTCCGATCAAGGTGAACCGGGGAGCCCTCCTCTTGAGAAGGCGAGCTTGATCCGGCTCTGATGGCGTTTTGCCTGTCTTGAAGAAGCGAGTATTGGAGTCCTCCAATCATCCGCCTCGGTCGAGCTCGAAGACTGGTCTATTTGCACCACCCATGCCACTTGTGTGATTGGCTCTTCTTCTGCCCATTCGGTGATGGAACTAGTCATTCGGGCTAGCTCATCAGCTTTGCAGTTCTCGACTCGGGGAATCTTTTGGAGGCAGACTTCCTTGAATTCTGCCTTCAACTTTATGAAGGCTTCAGCATATTTACGGAGCCTATCATTTTTTATTTCATAATTTTCATCTACTTGCTGGGATACCAATTGAGAATCGGAATAGAGATGCACCCAAGTCGCCCCCATCCGTTTAGCTACCTGAAGACCGACGAGCACCGCCTCGTATTCGGCTTCATTGTTGGAGGCTTTGAAGTTTAGCCGCATGGAAAGTCGGATCTCTTCTCCATCTGGGGAAATCAAGAGCACATCGACTCCACTTCCTTGCTTGTTAGAGGATCCACCCACATACACTTTCCACTCTTCCTCTAGTTCACCTCCGCGTATCTCCGCGAGGACGTCAACTAATGCTTTTGCTTTGATGGCTGTGCGAGATTGGTATTGAATGTCATACTCGCCGAGCTTGACTGTCCATTTGATGAATCGTCTGTATGCCTCGAGTTGAGTAAGCACTCGTCCCAAGCTGCTGTTGGTCAGCACGGTGATCGGATGAGATAGGAAGTAGGGCCGGAGCCGTTGAGCTGACAAGACTAGGATTCATGCTAATTTCTCCAACCCAGTGTATCGAGTCTCGACATCCTTCAGCAAATGACTGGAGAAGTAGATGGGATGCTGATTTTGTCCTTCGTTCTTGACCAAGACCAAGCTGACGGCTGAGTCGGTGACGGAGAGGTATATCTAGAGCGGTTCACCAGGAAGAGGTTTCGCCAGTCGAGGAAGCTGAGTTAGATAAGCTTTGAGTTCCTCAAAAGCCTTGTCACATTCGGAGTTCCATTCGAACCACTGAGCCTTCCTTAGAATCTTGAAGAAAGGCAAGCTACGTTTTGCCGAACGGGAGATAAACCGGGACAATGCTGTGATGCGCATGCGCCCAACTAGCCGTTGCGCTTCTCTGAGGTTCCGCGGAGGAGCCATCTGCCCCAAAGCTTGTACTTTCTCCGGATTAGCTTCGATTCCCCTCTCGGTTACTATGTATCCAAGAAACCGATTGACTCGGATGCCGAAAAGGCACTTAGCCGAATTTAGCTTAAGTCCGTATTGGCATAGTGTATTGCAAGTCTCCTCAATGTCGGCTATAAGGGTCCTTCCCTGAGCCGTCTTTATCAGAATGTCATCGACATAAACTTTGATGTTTCGGCTCTTCTGTTGCTGGAACACTCGATCCATCAAGCGTTGGTAGGTAGCTCCTGTATTCTTTAGCCCGAATGACATGACGGTGTAATAAAAGGTGTCATCGGCTGTTATAAAGGTAACCTTGTCTTGATCAATTACATCGAGTGGAATCTGATGATAGCCTTGATAGGCATCCAACATACATATATATTCGCACCCGGCAGTTAAGTCTACCAGGTGATCAATCCTCGACAACGGGTAGCAGTCCTTCGGGCAGACTTTGTTGAGGTCCTGAAAATCTACACAGACTCGTCATTTGTTGTCTGGTTTCGGCACGAGCACTACGTTGGACAGCCATGTCAGGAAATGCACTTCCTTGATGTGTCCTGCCTTCAGGAGCTTCTGCACCTCTTCTCGGATGATCTTGTTTTGCTCCGGGCCGAAGTGTCTTCTCTTCTGCTTGACGGGTCGGGCGCCGGGCATGGTGTTAAGTCGGTGGACCGCGACGGACGGAGAGACGCCGGTGAGATCATTGGCTGTCCATGCAAACACATCCTGATTTCGCAAAAGGCAGGCGCCGAGTTCTTCCTTCAGTTCGAAAGGCAGATCCACGGCTACTTGGACGATGGTCTCGGCTCGGCTCAAGCAGACTTGCAATGATTCTTTACCTTCAAAACTTGTCGAAGTTGGGGCTTCCTGTACCGAGTGGATCTCTACTCCCTGTACTCTCCGATTCTTCTTGGCCTCGGTTCGGACCATATCCACATAGCATCGCCGGGAGGTTAATTGGTCTCCTCGGGCTTCACCGGTCTCCTCGGGCTTCACCGACTCGGTCTCCTATTGGGAACTTCATTTTCTGGTGATATGTGGAGACCACCGCCGAGAAGGCACTCAGAGTCGGCCTTCCCAGATGACGTTGTAGGCCGAGGGTGCATCTACTATGGTGAAAGAGACGCGTCGAGTCCTCCTCAGCGGTTCTTCGCCCAGGGAGATCACCAGGGTGATCTGGCCGAGTAGTTGCACTTCGTTTCCTGTGAATCCAAACAGCGAAGTGGCCATGGGTTGCAAATCGGCCTCGTCAATCTGCATTTGGTCAAACGCCTTTTTGAATATGATGTTGACTGAATTTTCTGTATCCACGAAGACTCGAGCGATGTCATAGTTGACAATGGTAGCATGAACGACCAAGGCATCGTCATGTGGAACTTCTATTCCTTCCAAATCTTGGGGTCTGAATCCAATGATTGGCCCTCCTTCGTGCTTGCCCTTGCTGACGCTGTACACTTCAAGTTGTCGACTATGAGCCTTTCGGGCTCTATGGGAATCCCCATCTGTTGCTCCTCCAGTGATCATGTGGATACTGCCTCGGGGGGCATTATTACGGTTGTCTTCGGGAGCGTCCTCAGGACGAGCTACTCGGGGGGCTTCAGGTCAAGCAGGAGGTGCCGACCGTCTAGGGGAACGGTCTCGGGTGCGGGCCAACCGTGGTGAAGATGGCTGCGCTTCCCGATTGGTTCGACTGGCGGGGGATCTCCGTGAACTCGGCGTAGGAGATCTTTACGCACGCTGATCAGCAGCCTGTCGGAGCTCTCGGGCATACTGGTGGCATTCACTGATGGCATGGTTCCGAGATTGATTGTACGCACAAAAATGTGGCAACCACCGGCAGCCTCCAGCAGTCTGATCAGGCTGGCTGGCTACTGCATGGATGGCGCGATGATTGGACTTAGCGGGAGCTGTAGGGGTATCCGGATTGGGCCTTCACAGAGGTTGCGACAGAGGTCTCCGTTCGGCTCGAGCAGCAAAGGTCTCCGTTCGTGTAACGCCCCACCTCTTTCTTATACTAGTAGGGAGACGTTACGTACTTAAACTTTCCTTAACTTTTACTCATTAAA
>JAOBBC010048540.1:0-11846 GCA_025388495.1 Curcuma longa
GAAACAGAGAAGAGTAAAGCAATGATTTACATTTGTTGGTCCAACACCTTCAAAGTGGCCACCTGTAAATTAGTAAACCAGAAGTTAAGATGACATAAATGTGATGCTAGATTGAAAGAAAATAGAACAAAGCAGCACTTGCAACATTATTGACCTATCTAATTCATCTTCATATAAACATATAGTCTTCTGTTGATTTTAAATATCTTGATGTAGACTCTAAACAGTTAAACTTGCAAACAGACAATTTGCAACAACAGTGGTCATTTGAAAGACAGTTGCCTTACCAAGAAATAGAGTGACCAATAAAACAATTGAAATTCATCATAGTATTGACCATAGATTAATATACTGTGTCATGCCAGTTGGCACCGGTAGAATTTACCGTTCTACTCTCCGACCGACACAGATTCGAAATCACAGCTAAGACCTCGCGGCAGCCTCGTGAGGCTGTAGAGGAAGCCGCGCAGCGGACTTTTTTATTTTTATTTTTTTCTTTTTTATTCCTTTTCCCTATTTCATTCTCTGCTTCTCTTTGTTAATTTTTCCCCCTCCTTTATTGCTATTTTTTCCATTCTTCATGTTATTTTTTTCCTCCATCTAAACTCTTTGAGGATAGTTGATTTTTTCCCCTCCTTCATCCGTTCACAAGGGTAGCAAAAAATCTCTTAAACTCATAGTTAATTTTCCCTCTTTCATTCATCCCCAAGGTAAACAGAAAAGAAAAACCCTCTTAAAGAATGGTTATTTTTTCTCCTCATTTATCTGTCCACGAAGTAAACAGAGAAAAAAAAATCACTTTAAGATGGAGAAAACAAATTGTTAGAAAAAATAAAAATAAATATAATATAATATAATTTCTAATCTTATAAAAAATACTACTGATAAATTAAATTATTCTCTACATAAATTTGGTTTAATTTAAATTGATCAAAATAAATCCAATTTAAACCTACTTGATCCAACTATGTCTACTTAGTGGATTTCAGCTAACCCTAAATTGTCTTTTACTCAATAAGCATAAACATTTCATTAGATAATATTAAAACTTGAATTCAACATTTAACATCTTAGATATTTTTCAATAATAAATATTTATAACAATTAAGTATTAATAAAAATATTTTTTAATTAATATATTTATACTTTAAAAAGTATTTAAACCATATCGACACGGCACAATATAGTACCGAAACCATATTGTTCCAGTCATAAACCGACACTTCGACACGGTTTGAAATTTTAGACCTTGGTATTGGCATTGTTCATCTTTGAGTAGGAAAATTAATAACCTGAATGATGCCATGATCATCAAGGCCCAAGAAGACTTTAGTTTGCGCACTTCCATTACCTTTTGGGAGGTATACACAGTGACATCTAATGCTTCAAAATGTTTTTAAGAATGCTTGATCAATTTTCTAGAGTTTTAAAGACATAATTTATGGAATGTAGTAAAGAAAATGCTGCAACCACAAATTCTAAAGCTTGACTCATAAAATTATTGTTCTAACTGATATACCATCCTAAAAGGATGGTTCTAATTTAGCAGACATGGAGGTTGTCTACTCGAACCCACTGCATTCAGAAAATTCAGAGTAGCGACAAACAAAACTAGCTGTTAGTACATTTACATTTCCCATATAGACAAGAGGTCTAATGTGGAATACATTGGTGCAAAGAGAACCAAATGATCGAACCAAAATTTTGATAATGACAAAGGGTTCAAGTTAAGCTTGTGAAGTTTACTGATTAGCTGAACTAAGTGTGCAGGTAGCACAGGGAAGTCCTAGTTGCGACTGGGTAAAAAAAAATCCTAATCTAGAGAACTGGACAAGAAAGTCCTAGTCTGGAGAATTAAACAAGGAAGTCTTGGTCAAGAGGATTGGGCAGGAAGACTTGACAGATCAAAATACAAGTGGGGAAGTTTAGGCGGATCTGGAGGATCAGACGTCCCGTGGTAGAACTCCTAGGAGTCAAGGATCATATGATGAGCAAAAGTTTAACAGGTCTAGAGGACCGGATTGGCAAAGATAAATTCTCCTAATAGGAGTGGATGAGGACGCGCTCTCTGGAAGGGAACAGTAAGTGTCAGTCTGACCTAGAATTTCACTGAAAATATAAAAATTAAAACCATCATAATGTAAGATAAGAGAAATTTTTCAGGATGTAAATTGAAGTTTGGGATTAATTATAAAATACTAGTGCTCTAATTGGTTAACAAGGATTAAGGGGGAATTAATCCATGTTTAATTTAACTATTATCTCTAATTGAGTATGATTAGGATTAACCAATTAAAGCCTAGGTTAGTATTGAGTTTGGATTTCAAAATGGGTTTTACTGTTGAAGCCCAATTAGCCCATTTAACTCAACCCAATTAATTAGGTGGATTCGGTTCCGGATCGGATTAAACCCGTTAAGAAGGTTCAAGCCGTGATCGGTGTTTCTTCGCCCGAGCTCGTGAGATCGATCAACGTTTTCTTTTCCCCGTGTGTTGCCCGATTCTGCCTGCCTTCCCCACTCCTCGTCGCGAGCCAGCCGCCGCTTGCCTCACCACCGCCAAGATCCGCCTGATTGCCATCAGAACTTCCTTCCGAGCTCTCTTCTCGTGGAACCCTACGCCGCTCGGGCCCAGGCACCGATCTAGCCGTTGTCGCCTTCCCTGTTTCCCGTTGTGAGCCGTCTCCTATTTTCCTTGTTTGGATTCTTGTTTCCACTTGCTTATATATGGATGATCGGCTCGGTTTCAATTGTTGAAGGATCCGCCACATCAGCTGTTCGGTGAGGTGAGTTTGCTTTGATCCGGTTAGATTTTTTGTTACCGTGATTGATTTTGTGGTTGTTTGGATGTTGAGGATGGTGATCTGTTGTTTGCTGTTAGGATTGTTGCTTGCTGTTGGGTTGTTCGTGGTTGTTTGAATCGGTGGAGGATATTGATCTGGCGTGGAGTGTGTTCTATTAGGAGTTGTGGATGGATCTGTTAGGATGAGCATGAGAATCTGTTGTGAATTTATAGGACTATTGGATTGATGCGGTTCCGGTCTGATATTGATTGTTTGGGTTAGTTTACTGGTTGTTTGCTGATGATCTGGTTGTTTGATTGGGTTAGAGTTGGATCTGACTGAGTTGTGTTAATTGGATTTGGTTGGGTTAGTTTGGATTCGATTGAGGTTAAGGGTGGAGTAAGATAAGTTAAGTGGGGGATTTAGTGTTGTAAAATTTAATGTATAATTGTATTAGTTAGCAGATATTGTGTTCTGTTTGTAGGACTTTGATTGGTTGATTCCACGACATACGAGGTTTATATTTTCTAGGGGTTCTTATATCGACATTCGTTCTATCAGATGGGTAATCTCTATATTTGGTCATTACAGAGTAAATTCTTTTCTAGTGCATGATATCATTCCATTGTGGTTGGTTGGATATCTTAGTCATACTCCTGTTGATTCTATGCTTGTACTTGATTCGATTAATCTCATGTAATATCTATATTGTTGCATGTACGGACACTTTGCTATCTAAGTTGAATATTATTGATTATCTCTGGTTTATGATACCTGTGATCAGTTGAGATCCTATTACTTATGCATGTTGATTTAGCATAATAAAATATTGGTTATTGTTGCTTGATCATCACATCATACAGGGTGCGATGTGACGATTGTAATTCCCAATGTTGTGGGTAAATCGTCATTGGTAATTGGCCTAGTAGTAGCAAGTTATAGAATAGGTGGTTAGGAATTCCCTATTCATTAAATCATCGAGGGATGGTAGTTGTATGGTCTGATCGCAGCCAAGTCAATGTCCTGTGCCCTGGTCACCGCAGAGGGGTGGTACTCAAAGACGAGTATGGGGTACAGACATTGGCCATAGGATGTAGCTATACATGACTACTTATCGATTTGTCACCAGACTCTTTATGTGGTGATGGATTTATGGCAATGTGATGTCAAACACCCCCAACGTCATATACATGTGAGTACTCGGGCGAATGTGGGCAGCTGCATCATGCATATGTTGTATTGATGCCTGCTTGCTATATATATATGCTACTGGACCATATATATTGCATTTGAATATGAGATGTATACTTGGTTGTTACCTGGTTGTTACTTGGTTGATACATCCGTATGACATTGTCATTCATACTGATTACCGCATTTATCAGATCCATTATAGACCATATGCTACCAACAGGATTATTGCAGATATTCCTTTATTTGTAGTTCATTGTTGGTATTGATCACCTATTGATTACTGTTGTTCGTTTATATTCCTTTGCTCTCACATATATACTTTTGAGCATATATATACTTTTGAGCATGCACTATTTATCTGATTATCCATTGAGTATTTTATACTCACCACCCAGATCCTGGGGTTTCTTTTTCTCCCTCCCCAAGTAGCAAATAGGGATGTTGTTCTTTAAAGTCTGAAGTTCTGTCAGTCTGCCCCCATCTTACAGCAGGAGGAGTATTCATTGAATTTACTTTGTGTGATTTTGAATTTGTGTTTGTATCTGTGGATTTGTTGTTATATATCTGTTTACGGAGTTTCCGTTATCGTGGACTTGTGGAGTTTATATGTTGTTTTATTGTGGAGTTTATATTTGTGGATTTTTACCTCGTATGGATTTTCGTTATTGGTATGTTGTTGTTGTTATACATTGTTAGTATGTTGTTGTGGTTTGCTATATTAGATGCATGTGTTGGACTAGTAAGCGGTCGTGTGGGCCTTTATTATAATGTATCCAGGGATTTTGAATGTTACAGAGAAGATAATATTCGAATTTTCCGGACCAACCATCTCTCGAGACATGACAATTTTACAGTTGCTAAAAACTGTCAATTTCCTACTTTATGTATTCTGGACTAATTCTGTGATGCAACAAATGAGGAACCGAAATTTTGAATTCCGGACGCCCCTATCTGGATTCGGGCAACCAGACGGTTCAAACACCTGGAAGGGATCCAGATACTCGGACGTCAACCAATCGAACCAGCAAGGCGAATGAGGTGGCAAGTTCTTAATGGTCGGGACACCTCAGCCTCTAAGCGCCCGAAAAGACTCCAGGAGCCCGTATATAGATAAGGTGCAGCAGAGTTAAAGTTGATCCAACAACCTTCACGTTAGCATCCAAGCGCCCAGAAGATGTCGAGTCAGCGTCAGAAACGAATCGACGGGATGACATGGAAGAGCTCGGAAGGAGTTCCAAACACTCGGATCGACAGCAACTACGAGGAAAAATCCTAGAATACACATAAACGCTATAAACGACGACCGTTCTGCACACGATCGAAATATCCGAGACACTGTCATAACGTCGAGAAGCTGCACCGACTCTTATGCTAATCTTCTTCTATTTAGTCGGTAATCATCTCGCTTTTGTTTGTACTTAATTTTTAGAACGGTAAAAGTTTACTGGTCGTAACATTTTGTAAACGTGAAAACTCTTTCGTAAGAGGAGAGTTTCATAGCGGATTGTTTGTCGAAAACGATTAAGGACCGTGGACCTTGAAGTAGCAACCTATGGCTGTGAACCAAATAAACAAAAGTGTCACTATTTACTTTCCGCTGCATTTTGTAACTCTAATTTTTCATTGTTTTTCGAACAAGTGAAAAAGAGATGTGCTATTCAACCCCCCCCCCCCAACCCCCCGCTCTAGCGCTCACTTCGATCCTACAATTGGTACCAGAGCGAAGGGTGCTCAAAATTAGTGCAACCGTGCAACCACTAATCGAACAAATTTTTTTCGTCGCTCTAATTTTCCGATTTATTTCCTTCCGCACTACTAATCCAAGACCGAGTCTTGGGATACCTTTTCTTTTAATTTTTTATGTGCAAGTTTTAAATGGCCCATCAAGAAGGCTACAGCACCGCTAGATCTCCTCTCTTCTCCGATAAGGATTTCATCTACTGGAAGGGGAGGATAGAATACCACCTAAAGATGCAAGTGGAGATGTGAATCATAATCCAGACAAAATTCGCGCTTCCGACCGACGCAGACGACATCCTGCAACCATGAGAGAAGTGGGACACCACCACGAAGCGTGAAATCAAGGCTGACGCAAAGTAAACTCAAATTCTATGATGTGGTCTCACCAAAAAAGAGCTCAACCGAGTTGGTCCTTTCATAAGTGCTAAGGACTTATGGAACAAGCTCATTGAGCTACATGAGGTAACATCAGACACAAAAGTAACTAAGCGCAACTTACTATTAAATAAGTTATATAATATTAAAATGCAGGATGATGAATCCGCGAATGAACTGCATGCATGGATCCAAGACCTGCTAAATGGTCTGCATGTCATAAGGCAACCTATGAAAAATATAGACGTTATTAGGTACACCTTGAAAGCATTCCCGTGGAACACCTTATGAGCATCAATGGTTGATGCGTATAAAGTTTTTAGAGACTTTTCAAAAATCAAATTGGATGAATTATTTGCAGAATTTGAGCTCCACGAACAAACTAATGTCAATCTGGCCGAGAAAGGGATTGCACTTTTTGCAAAGCAATCAAAGGAGTGCAAAACAAGACCCGACTCGAGCTCGAATCCGAAGACGTATCGGATTCCGAAAGCAACGACGAAGTCGCCACCGAACTAGTTAACCTAGTTCGGAAAATGTTCAAAAAGAAGAAAGGCTTCAAGAAGTCAAACATGATGAAGGTGATCCAGAAAGATGGATCACGCAAGGCTCCAATCAACAAGGCTGAAGTCATATGCTATGGCTACAACGAGAAATGACACTTCAAGGCAGAGTATCCTATGCAAATGAAGGAGAAAAAGACTAAGAAGAAACCACTAAAGGTCACATAAGACGAGTCCTTATCAGAAGACTCAGAGGAGGAGGAGAACACGAGCTTCCTGTCTCCACCGGCAAAAGAGGAGCTAGCTAAAACCGAGTCCGAACCCGACACTGAATCCAAAACTGAGTCCGAATTAAGCCACGAATTCGTCAAAAGACCCGAACACCACTGTAAGCAATGAATTAAGTGAAAATTTATATTCTATTATTTACTGCTTATCTAGGAAACTGACAAAATCCACAGTTCAAGTTAAGTCTCTTCAAAAGGAGATTACACTCCTTAAGGACAAAATTAACCTCAACTCTTCAATTAAAAAGATTCAGACTAAAACTTCCACTCAAATCCAACTTGAAAAAGAAAATTTCGATCTAAAAATTCAAGTTGAAGATCTAAAAAGATCATTGAAAAAGTTTACTTCGGACTCCCAGTATCTTGACATGATACTTGGAGCTCAAAAGGTTGTATACAATTGATCTGGACTTGGGCACAAAATCAGACATAAATTGTATTTGTTGTTGGTAAATCAAACCTAAAAATCTCGAGTCCAAGCATAGGTTCCAAAGTCTAACTTGATCAATCAAATTAGACGGAACCAATACTGAGTTCCCAAAGATCAAACTCACTATCTAACTAGACCCAACAAGGGTCATGATCCAAGGGATCCAAAATTAAAACCATCCCAGCTAAATAAGACTTCATTGATTTTAATTTTTAATTTTTTTCTTTATTTTTGAACTTAGACTGAACTTAGGCTAGTTAAGGACATAGGCCTGATTAATACTTGTCCAACCTAGTACCAGGGTGGGACAAAATAATAGTACGTTAGAGAAACTCGATCTGGATAATCAAGTGGGATAAGGAATAGCCTATTCGGTCTGCTTAGCTAAGTGAAACTAATCGAAGTTACCTCGCTAAACCCTAGATTAGTTAGACCAAAATCTTCGCTTAGATTAACTAAGTATATAATTTCACGAATTAGTTTTGTCTTAGAAAGTGATCATTGTTCCGATAATCAAGAAGGCTCCTATGTCTCGCCCCTACCTAGAAGCTAAAACCTGAAATGTACACTTAATTATTCGACGGTTAAACTTAAATATAACTCAAGAGTAATCAAATTAGAAAATCACATGTTGAATTAATTTAGATAAAATTGAAAAATCATCTCACACAAATCATAGAATGAACTGGTTCATAATCTAAAAATGGGTGAGATGGAACTAGGAAGTTAAAAGATGGAACTAGGAAACTAAGTAAAATCAACTTCTAATTAAATTTAAACTTAATCAATCAATACTTAATCTAATTAAATTTAAACTTAATCAATTAAAAAAACATAATCAAATTAAATAAAACTTAATCAATCCTAATTAAATTAAAAATCCAACCCAACCCGTGAATTGAAGCCCGGCCCAACGGAATCTGGGTGCCTGGATACGAATACAGGTGCCCTGAACTACTTCCCAAACATCGCCCATAGTTTCGTTTAGGTGCCCATGATTTTCAGAATCCAGGTGCCCGAAATAAATCCAAACACCTCACATCGTTGCGAAATTCAAGCGCTCAGATAAAAATTCATGCGCCTGAAATATGTCTATATAGACGTCCAAGACCTAATTCTCAACCGCCCCCAATTCCCGTCCAGCTCGCGAAAAGCCTCCCCGCACAGCTGTCAAGTGTCCCTAGGTCTTCGATTCTTTAGTGTTCAATCCGATATGCCTGGGTAAGCTTCTAAACAATCCTTAAGTTCAATTAAGTCATTTTTAATTAGTTAAATTCTTAATTTATGACATTAGGATTAAGAAAAAGATCATTGAGATTGGGACTTCTAATACTCAGCAAGATTCTAGATTCCCTATTGAGGAGCATAGGATTAGATTTGCACTCATGTCACTTATACTTTTACATTCTAGATATTTATATAAGGCATTTTCCTTACGTTCATGCATACCTACCATTGAGGTCATAGAGCATTATGGGTTAGAGAGACTAATTTACTATACTAGCCCGGTTAACACAGGTATGTGTGTCAAACTGTACAATAACCTAGTTCAGATCGATTATTTGACCTACTCCACCAGAGTTAGAGGTAGAGACTTCATTCTATCTCCCACCGTCATTAGAGAGCACTTCGTACTTAGATATTCATCATGTACTTTTTCATGTTACCCTGCTAGGGATGGACCTTTTGGTGATCCCTACTCTTATATTATCCTAGATATCATGCATTTATATTTCTTTGAAGAGGAAAGGATCCCTATAGTGACCTAGTTTCCATCTGTCAGACTCACAGTACAGGACTATGTTCTGTACAAGGTCTTAGTGACTTGCATTCTACTCCATACTACTAGAGATGTCGCTATGATGCAACCATTCCATACATTTTTGTTATATACATTGCATCATAGATTAGACATAGACATTAGTTTGCATATTTTTCATACCATCATTTTTTTCATCTAGCATTATTACTAGTAGGAGAGTTCATATGTCCAACTGTCATATTTTGACCTCACTCTTAGCATCCCTTGGATTTGACATTACCTCAAGTAATGTCAAACCAATGAGTGAGTTTAATATATTAGGCATTAGAAATTTTTCACTAGCTAGGGTCCACTTAGATAAGGATGGGATCTTATCCAAGAGACAGAGGAACCAGCCTCAACCTAAGCAGGCAGCCGAGGACAAGGACGACGACATTGACCTAGCAAATCTTTTTTAGATTCCTTCACCTCCTATCACTCTAGAGCAGAGAGTGATTAGACTTGAGGAGTCAATCACTAATCTGCAACAAACTATGACCAGTCAATATGCGAGCTTGGAGAAGCGGAATCATGCTAGGCATGCTGAGATGATGGGCATGCTCAGATGTTGGAGCATGAGCCACCCACCTCCACCTTCCCAGTAGACCTCAGTAGTTTTCTTTTTTATAAGTTGTAATTTGACTCCAATTGACATTATGTTATTTGAGTTTGACCAACCTTATAATATTTATTGACTTAGTTCCTATCTATTGCATTTTATTAACTAAGTCAGAAATGTGCTTGGTAGGGTAAGGTTCAAATTATCTTTCTGTTATAAATTTTTCAAAACTCATGATTTTTCAAATCTATTATTACTTATATTTTCAAAAATTTTCAAAAGTTTACTTATAATTTTTGAAAAATTTAGTTTTAGAAAAATATTTTTTAAAATTATGATTTCAAAATGTGTTTACTTAATTTTTCAAAATTAAAAATGTTTTACGAGCAAAGTATTTTTGCAAAATATTTTTTAGAAAATATTTTTAAAATCTAAGTGTTACTTGAATGGTTCTTAGACCCAAATTGATAAATTAAAAAGAACCATGTCATGTTGAGAGGGAGAGATAAAACTTTATTTTTAAAATTTTATTTAAGTATACTTTAATTTCAGGGGGTGATACTGAGTTAAACGAGTCAGAAGTTTGTACTTGGAATTTTTGTGGCATTATTTTTAAAATAAAATTTTTACTTAATTTTGAAGCGAGATTGTCATAATCAAAAAAGGAAAAATTGTTGATGCAGCAAGTACCAGATGATCGAATTAGAATTTTGATAATGATAAAGGGTTCAAGTTAAGCTTGTGAAGTTTACTGATGAGTTGAACTGAGTGTACAGGTAGCACAGAAAAGTCCTAATTATGGCTCGACAAAGGAAGTTCTAGTTTGGAGGACTGGGCAAGAAAGTCCTGGTCAAGAGAGCTGGACAGAAAGACTTGGCAGATCAAAGTACCGGACGGGAAAGTCTAGGCGGATCTGGAAGACCAGACGTCTAGTAGTGAAGTCCTGAGGGGCAAGGGTCAGATGCTGAACAAAAATCCAACAGGTCTGGAAGATCAGGTTGGCAAAGGTAAATTCTTTTAAGAGGAGTGGGTGAGGACGTGTTTCCTAAAAGGAAATAGTAAGCGTGCCGATCTAACTTAGGATTTCACTGAAAATCTAAAAATCAAGACCAAGCAGTTGCTAAAAACTATCAATTTCCTGCTTTATGTATTCTGGACTAACTCTGTGATGCAGAAAATAAGGGACCAAAACTTTGGGCCTAGTGCCCCTATCTAGATTCAGACGAACGAACAGTCCAAGCACCCGGAACGGATCCAGACACTCGAACGTCAACTGATTGAGCCAACGAGGCCGATGAGGTGGCAAGTTCCTAGTGGTCAGGACACCTCAACCTTTAGGCACCCAAAAAGGCTCCAAGCACCCGAATATGGATAAGGCATAATAGAGTCAAAATTGATCTGACAACCTCCACGTCAGCATTCAGGTGTCTAGAAGGGATATAGACGCTTGAAAGATACCAAATTAGCATCGAAAGCAAATCGACATGATGACGTGAAAGCGTCCGGAAAGAGTTCCAAGCGCCCAGATCGACCTATATAAGCAGCTGCGAGGGGCAACCCTAGAAGACACATTAACAAACGACGACTGTTCTACACGCAACCGAAGCATCCGATACCTTGTCATAACGCCGAAAAGCTGCATCAACTCGTACACTGATCTTCTACTCTATAGTCTGTAATCATCTCGCTTTTGTTTGTACTTAATTTTTTAGGATGGTAAAAGTTTATCGGTCCTAACATTTTATAAAAGTGGAAATTCTTTCTCGTAAAAGGAGAGTTTCATAGTGGATTGCTCGTTGAAAATGATCGAGGACCATGGGCCTTGGAGTAGCAGCTTATGACTGTGAACCAAGTAAACAAAAGTGTCAATATTTACTTTCCGCTACATTTCATAACTCTGATTTTTCATAATTTTCCGAACAAGTAAAAAAATGACAAACGTGCTATTCACCCTCCCCCCCCCTCTAATACTCACCTCGATCTTATACAGAATAAGATACAAGGATTACAACCACCTACTCCAACAACCAGAATTTCAACAATTAATGTATGTAATGTTCTTTCCCAAAAATTGTTAAAAGAGAAATTTAGCTTCAAAAGAGGATTCCTTCATAGATAATGCAACAACTTTTCATTATATTTTGTACAGTTTCCCCATATATAAGAAAATATTAGC
>JAOBBC010050003.1:0-11804 GCA_025388495.1 Curcuma longa
ACCAAACACAAGAGCCCAATGATCTAAATGCGTTGATCAAACCTTGGTTTGATTAACTATGAGGGCAACTTGAAATCATTTCCGGAAAATTTTTATTCTGCAAGAATTCAACGGAACGATTTTTCAAGACTTTCCCATCACACCTATGGCCACGCCCATCTCTTGGTACGAGACCTAAGGGTCCTTACTATCGTCAGGGGATGAAATATTACTCAGGGAACAGTTCGACATTCCTTTAGATCATAGGATTAGGCTTTCCTCCCCTAACCAGCGACCTCATGAACCTCCTCCTGATTATGTTACCTTCTTTCAGGGGCAGTTGGAAGGGGGTTTACGATTTCCACTTCCATCTTTTCTTCAAAATCTAACCATCTACTTTCAGTGCTTATCTCAGTTGGCCCCGAACTCTCATCGTCTGATTTGTAGCGCCTCTATCATCTTCCAGATCTACCAAATCCCTCTCGACTCTCAGCTCTTTCATTACTTCTTTTATCCTAAACAAGGAGACCTCGGAGTTGTTTATTTTGCTGCGAGACCCGATTGTAATTTTTTTAACTAAGTACCTGACTTCCCATAAGGGATGAAAGAGTAGGTACTTGTTCCTAAAGCCACCTTAACCTTATACCTGGCCGACCTCTTGGCAACCAGAGCCACCTCCTCAACCCCCATTAGGTCAATATAGGTTAGAATCATCCTTTCTTTCTACTACCGAGATATTTTCTAACTTAAAGTTTAATGTAAATCTATTGGTGAATAATGAATCTTTCCTATACCGAGCCGACCTAAGTCCAAATGTTATTCAACTAGAGGAATCATTGAGTAAGTTCTCTCATTCTTTTTGAAGTTCATTTTTATACTGACTAATTTTTCTTTTCTAATGTCAGGTCAAACCATGTTGAACGCCTTTGTCAGTAAACACATAAAGTGAGGCATTTCCACTATTGTCAGTTGGTGGATCTTGGAGGATGCAGCCAAGTCTTCGACCGCAGAGGCAAGGGTGGATGCGCCGAAGAATGGCACTCCCTCTGAAGTAGTTGTCGTGACGCCTAGCTCTGCTATTTCTTCACAGGGCCACGATGAAGTGCCTAATCTGTCTATCCCTGAGACTTCGGCCCCAAAGGCACTACCCGAAGTCACCAGAGAAACTTGCTCGAAGAAGAGAAGCAGAGGACAGAGTGAGAAATCTACTGAGGAAAAAGCCGGACTGGGGCAGAGAGAGACTCCTATTGAGGTTCCATAGACTCAAGGTGGTCCTTTGAGGAAGTCCCCTTGGTGGTCTCTCCCTTGAGATGCCTGCCCCTAGAGACCAGAACTAAACAACGACATGACAAAGGAAAGTCGTCGGCCGCCACCTCCGAGACCCTTTCAGCCTTCCTCAGCTATACTGGAGCCGGTTCCCCCTTTTTCTCGTCCCCCCCGAGCCCCTCGAGGCGTTTCCGAGGAGAAGTGGTGAACATCTCCTGAAGGAGGCGAGGATCAATGCCGTCAGGCCCTGGATGACATTCGATGATACGAGACGAAGGTTTTACCTAGCTTCTTGATATTATTTTTGTGGAATAAACATACTAATAGGGTGATACGATCAGCTGTGGAAGGAACATCGAGAACTGGGCCACCGCATTCCTATGATGTCTTTAGCTCGTCGACAACTCGAGACCCAAGTGGCAGAATTGGAAAATCAATTAAAAATTCTCCTAGAGATGTTGAAGAAGCGAGACTTCACGCTGAAGCAGAAAAGGCTTTGTATTAACAGTGAAGAGGCAAAGGTTAATGCTAAGAAGGCTAGGGAAGAGATAGAAAGATTAAAGAAGGATGCTGACCTTCGTACCAAACGACTCCAACAACTAGAGCAAGACTTGGAAAAGGCTCAAACCAGTCTAAAGTTAACGCAAGAGGAAAGAAAGAAAACCCTGACAGAAACCGAGGCCCTTAGGAAGAATCTAACCCAAGCAGAAGTTAACTTGGCTACTCACCTCTCACAGAAGGAGAGTTGATGCAAAGACCTATTTGAGGCCGTATCCAGAAGACAAGATTTAGAACATCAGCTGTCAGAGGAGAGAAAGCAGAAAGAACAGCTATCCTCCGATCGAGACAGAGTAGTGGCTGAGTTGGATTTAGCTAAGAAAAAGCTTGCCGATCTGGAGGAATGAGAAGAACGAAGATGGCAAGAGAGAAAGGCTGCTTTCTTGAAATCTTCTGAGTATTATGACATGTTGGAGGCCAGGGCGAGCAAGATGCTAAAGCATGATTTTGAAGGAGCCTAAGGGGGCAGACCTGAGCTTCCTGGATCCTCAGAAGGTTTGGGACAGATTGATCTATGATGCAACCTTGCTGCGTATTTGTCTTATTAAACTTTGTTTCTCTTAACTTGATAATTGTAGACTGTACTTGTCTTACTAATTAAACTCTATTTCTTATAACTTGGTACTATGGAATTCTGCTTTTTGTAGCTTAAAAACTAAAGTTGTTATTATCCTCTATGTAGGTTTTATCGTTAAGCTAAGTAGTATTTGTTTTGATTAACTTTTTATTAAACTTGGTTTTCGGTGACCCCCGCATGGCACTGATCTTTATTCAATGCATGGATCTAAGTTTCCCAATTATGCCACACCTTACTTTGGGTATCCTTATGTTGAACCAAGACTTGTCGCGGTTTTCATTCTGAATTAGCATTTCCTTGCATCTAAAATACCCGTTTCCTTGCGCTTGTTGGTTAATCTAGTATGTTTGTCATTTTTTTCCTAAGGTATGTTTGCTATGTGATATCGTTTATGAAACTTTAATGAAGGGCTTATATACGCACAAAAGGCTTTAAGGAAAAAATAAAAGAGATAGCTTCATAAGTTATAAGTGTAATGTATCGTGTACCTGAGTGGTATCTCAAGGCATACTGCTGTGTGTTGAACCCATGATCCAACCAAGAGTGGTGCCATCATATAACCAGATCGGTACGAAGTGATGAATTGGAATTCTCTTCTTGACAACAAGTGACTTCCTGAACTTAATGGCTCAGTATCCTGGCCGGTCATGGGACATGTCTTCGAGCTTGGGGCTCAGTGTTCTGGCTTATCGTCAGGCAAAGTCATCGAGCTCGAGGCTTGGAGTTCCGGCCTGTCGTAAGGCAAAGTCATCGAGCTTGGGGCTCGAAGTTCCAGCCTGTCGTAAGGCAAAGTCGTCGAGCTCGGGCTCAGAGTTCCGGCCTGTCGTAAAGCAAAGTCATCAAGCTCAGGGCTTGGAATTCCGGTCTATCGTAAGGCAAAGTCATCGAGCTCGAGGCTCGAAGTTTCGGCCTGTCGTAAGGCAAAGTCATCGAGCTCGGGGCCCGGAGTTCCGACCTATCTTAAGATAAAGTCATCGAGCTCGGGGCTCGGAGTTTTGGCCTGTCGTAAGGCAAAGTCATCAAGCTCGGGGCTCAGAGTTCCGGCCTGTCGTAAAGCAAAGTCATCGAGCTAAGGGCCCGAGGTTCCAGCCTGTCGTAAGGCAAAGTCATCGAGCTCGGGGCTAAGAGTTCCAGCCTGTTATAAGGCAAAATCATCGAGCTAGGGGCCTAGAGTTCCGGCTTGTCATAAGACAAAGTCCTTGAGCTCGGGACTCAGAGTTCTGGCATGTCGTAAAGCAAAGTCATCAAGCCCGGGGCTCGGAGTTTCGGCCTGTCATAAGGCAAAGTCATTGTGCTCGAGACGCGGAGTTCCGACCTGTCGTAAGGCAAAGTCATCGAGCTCGGGACTCGGAGTTCCGACCTGTCGTTAGACAAAGTCATCAAGCTTAGAGCTCAGAGTTTCGACCTATCGTAAGGCAAAGTCATCGAGCTCGGGGTCCAGAGTTCCGGCCTGTCGTAAGGTAAACTCATCGAGCTTGGGACTCAGAGTTCCGGTTTGTCGTAAGACAAAGTTGTCGAGCTTGGGGCCCGGAGTTTTGGCCTGTCGTAAGGCAAAGTCATCGAGCTCGAGGCTCAGAGTTCCGGTCTGTTGTAAGGCAAAGTCGTCAAGCTCGGTGCTCAGAGTTTCGACCTGCCGTAAGGCAAAGTCGTCGAGTTTGGGGCTCAGAGTTTCGGCCTATCCTAATGCAAAGTCGTCAAGCTCGGGGCTCGAAGTTTCGGCCTATCATAAGGCAAAGGCAAAGTCATCGAGTTTGTGACTCGGAGTTCTGGCCTATCGTAAAGCAAAGTCATCGAGCTTGGGGCTCGGAATTCCGACCTATCGTAAGGCAAAGTCATTAAGCTTGGAGCTCAAAGTTCCAGCTTGTCGTAAGGCAAAGTCATCAAGCTCAGGACTCAAAGTTCTGACCTATCTTAAGGAAAATCTTTGAGCTCGGGGCTCGGTGTTCCGGCCTGTCGTAAGGCAAGTCTTTGAGCTTGGGGTTCGGTATTCTGGCATGTCGTAAGGCAAGTCTTCGAGCTCGAGGCTCGGTGTTCCATGCCTGAGAGTTTTGAAGCACTTCAATATTAAATTTATGAAGCAATACTATAAAGATTAATGACCTAATGAATGAATTAAGATAAATAGAGTTTAAAGAAGATATTTTGATGATTCAGAGAGAGTATAATATAGTGTGCAACTCAATAGCAAGGGCGAATAATGAATCAACCTGTAATATCCATTAGTTTGTCTGCTCCATCCATGACTATGTTTGAGTTTTTGGAGATTGGTCCTTGAGAAAGATAATTGCTGATGGATTCCACTGGTCCGAGTCAAAGAAAGTTTCTAAAAGCACCTGAGAGTTTCTAGAGGCAAATCAAGTGAACAAATATTAAATGAAACAATACTATAAGGATTAGTAATTTGATGAATGAATTATAAAATAAAGAGTGTTAAAAAAATATCTTGATAATTCGGAGAGAGACTTATGCTCAATGCTAAGGCTCTACTTCAATAATGGTAGGAATGACTCATTGTCTGATACCATTTGCTAGATAGTATATGTCTTGAGCCGACACCATCGTTGGTGCAGTGATAGCCAAATCAATTTTTTTCTACGGATGAGTCACTGTGCAAGACCCGCAAATGGTGGAGCTTCTATCAGGCATCAAATATTGTGTGTGCCCTTCTGGCGCCGGTCTGGGCAAAAGTGCTGACTCAGAGAGGCTAGGCTGACAGAGGGGTTAACCTTTAGCTATGAGATCACAAATTCACTCGGGAGTAAAGCTAGTAGAGCTCCAAGTGGGGGGGTTGAGTGGGAGATTGGCAACTAGGTTAGAGGGGAGAGCTCGGGTGGCCACTGAGAGGATAGCTTGGGTGGTGAGGAGAGTTCGGGCCTAGAGTGCGGGGCCTCAAGTGCGGGGCCTCGAGCTGAGCTAGGTGATGAGCCGAGCTAGTTGTGGGGTTAGACACCGATTTGAGCTAGTTGGCCAAGAGATCGAGCCTTGCCTCTATTGTGTCGCTACCAATTGAACCAGATCTTAACTTTATTGACCTAGGCGTATTAACCAATAACATGAGTCTTCCCATAAGTCTTAGTCAAACAAGACGTGAGTCAGACTGACTAGACCAGTTCTTCAGCCCGAACTCAAGTCAGTCACGAGTCAAAAAAAGGCAGCAGCTAGTTGAAGCGACAGGGCCGAGATGGTTGAGATAAGACTCAGGGTAGAGATAACCGAGATGAGACTCGAGACCAGGCTGACCGAGACGAGACTCGAGGCTTGGGACTGAGACGAGAGTTGAGATCGAGATTGCCGAGACTCGGGACAGAGATGGCCGAGACGAAGCTCAGGACCAAGCTGGCCGAGATGAGGTTCGAGACAAAGATGACCAAGACGAAGCTCGGGACCAAGCTGGCCGAGATGAGGCTTGAGATAGAGGCGTCCGAGACGAGAGTTGAGACTAAGATTGTCTAGACTCGGGACAGAGATGGCCTAGATGATGCTCGAGACCAAGCTGGCCGAGATGAGGCTCAAGACAGAGGCGACCAAAATGAGAGTTGAGATCGAGATTGTCGAGACTCAGGACAGAGATGGTCGAGACGAAGCTCAAGACCAAGCTGGCTGAGATGAGGCTCGAGACAGAGGCGTCCAAAATGTGAGTTGAGATTGAGTTTGCCGAGACTCAGTACAGAGTTGGTCGAGATGATGCTCGGGACCATGCTTGCCGCGATGAGGCTTGGGATTGAGATGGCTGTGTTGAGGCTTGGGACAAAGATGGCCGAGACGAAGCTCGGGACCAAACTAGCCGAGATGAGCCTCAAGATAGAGACGACCGAAATGAGAGTTGAGACCGAGATTGCCAAGACTCGGCACAGAGATGGTTGAGACGATGCTCGGGACCAAGCTGGCTGAGATGAGGCTTGGGACAGAGGCGACCGAAATGAGAGTTGAGACCGAGATTGTCGAGACTCGGGACAAAGATGGTCGAGATGATGCTCGAGACCAAGCTGGCCGAGATGAGGCTTATGGCAGAGGCAATCAAAATGAGAGTTGAGACCGAGATTGCCGAGACTTAGGACAGAGATGACTGAGATGATGCTCGGGACCAAGCTGGCCGAGATGAGGTTCGAGACAGAGATGGATGAGACGAGACTCATGGATATTGTATAAAAAGATATTAACAAGTTTAATTGGAATAGGAAGGAAATAAATTCTTGAATACTTAGCTTTTGATGGAGGAAGCTTTTTGCCACCGTTAGGAGGATCGAGGGGAGAAGAAAGGAGATACTCGTCATAGCTTTTCTTTCCGATGGAGCCGTGATTGTCATTAGTTCTTTCAGTATTAACCATTGTAGCGTCTTGCTCAGTTTTCCTACAAATGACGTCAATTTGTTCCGGCCAATAGACCGTGGATGGTTCAACTGCCGGTTTAGAATTGCTGACGTGCATGCTCGTCGAAAAGAATCACCCGGAGAGATGAGAGGACCTAAAAAACACTCAAAAAGAGGATTAGAATGGCATCGGGGGTGGGTCCCGGCAAGCCACTCCGATGTTCAAGTTAGGGTTCGACGTGAGAAAGGAGTTTAATGACTTGGAAAAATTAGGGTAGATGTGTGCGTACCTATACCCATGGCTATGAGTTACCTTTTTATAGTAGTTAATCTCCAAAATATTAGCAACCGTCTAAGAAATATTCTGGCATACTTGTTCTCTTAGAAAGATTCCGTCTGTTTTCATATATTTGAGAATATGTTCCTATTTTCTTAGAGATCTATTCTTGCACGTGTTTCCCAGTTTAGATAGGATGACTCTACTCCCAGACGAGAATTGCACGTTAGGTATCTACACGTGATACCGGAGGCATGACAAGACCAAATCCTGAGTTCAGCACAGGGTGCAGGAAGCATGCCGAGACCAAGTCATGAGGTCAGCACCTGACGCAAGAGGTGTGCCGAGACCAAGTCATGAGGTCGGCACCTTACACAAGAGGCGTGCCGAGACCAAGTCATGAGGTCAGCACCTGACATAGGAAGCATACCGAGACCGGAGTGGAAAGTCGGTACATGCTTAAGGGAGCATACTGAAACTGAAGTAGGAGGTCGGCACATGCTTAAGAGAGCATACCGAGATCGGAGTAGGAGGTCAGCACATGCTTAAGGAAGCATTCCGAGACCAGAGTGGAAGGTCGACATATGCTTAAGGGAGCATATCGAGACTGGAGTAGGAGGTCGGGGGTTCATTTGAGGTTCGTGAAATAGCTCTTGACAATTAACCGATACTTATATTTACTCTTTTTTCCTCATATTTCGTTATACCCGACGTCTACGTAACCACTAAATAACCCTGCTAGATCAACCGTGATTTCGCGTCCACCTTCAACAACCCTTACCACAACCATGATAAGGTCTTGGAACGTCGAGGCGAGAGGAACAGTATATAGACTTCGATTTTTGAGTTAATCTACCTGAGTTTTTAGGAACGTTACAAGCGGAAAGATTCGTTGATTGGCTCAAAGAGATAAAAAGGATTTTTGACTATAAGGAGGTGCTTGATCAGATTTTATGGTGCTTGATCGGGTTTTTGACTCTGGATAGTTTATCACTTTGTAGACCAATGTTAAATATGTCAACGATCTAAGGGAATTCTAACCAATGCCGGCTTGTACACTTCTCTATTTGTTCTTGAAACTCCTTGGTTCGATGTCAACATGGATTTTGTATTGGATTTTTCCCGCACCCAACTTCAAATTCTGTTCTAGTTGTGGTTGATAGGTTTTCTAAGATGACACATTTTATAGCTTGCATGAAAACTATGAATGCTGCCCGGATTGTCCATCTTTACTTTAATTAAATCGTGTGTTTACATAACGTTTTTATATCTATGACTTCATATCGTGATACAAAGTTCATCAGTCAATTTTGAAAGAGCTTATGGGGGAAATTGGGAATGTAGTTGAACTTTAGTAGTGCCTACCAACTCAAGACAGATGGTTAGACCGAGGTGGTGAATCCGAGTTTGAGCAATCTTCTGAGATGTCTAATAGAAACTAAACCAAAGTAGTGGGATTTGACGTTACCTAAAGCAAAAGTTGTCTATAACAGATCAAGAAATAGGACTATAAGTTTGAGTCCTTTTGATATTGTCTATGGGCGAAACCCATCTGTGGTGCTGGATTTGGCCCCAGTCTTCCATATAGGATGATTTTGTCCTAAAGTAGAGGAGATGACAAAGCATCTTCGAGGCATTCAGAAGTAAGTGAAATAGGCTATTCATGAAATCAATATCAAGTATAAGACACAGGTTAACAATTATCATCGTCAGGTACTTTTTGATGTTGGTGATTATGTTTGAGCAGTATTGACTCATGATCGTTTCCCTACTGGTGAGTACAATAAATTTAAAGATTGAAAGATTGGACCGTATGAGATATTGTAGAAGATCAATGTCGATGCATATAGGTTGTATCTTCTGAGCCACTTAAAGACTTTTGACGTCTTTAATGTGAAACACTTGCGTCCATATTTAGTCGATGCTGATGATACTTCTATGAACTCGAGGACGAGTTTTTTTTTTAACTTAGGGCGACTAATACAGGGGTGACGCATGAGAAATTAAACTTCAACTAGTCATAATTTTTGACTCAGGTATCAGAACGAGGCATAGTTGGTTGCTAATCGAAGCTCTTTCAGAGATCTTTATTCGATACGAGTAAAACTCATACCGACCCACTTTCGGACCCATCTGATATCATTTAGTGTTTTTTTTAAGACTTCAAATATATTTTTTATTATTTATAATAATTTTTAATTTTTAGAATTTTATATTATTTTCGATTTTTTCAGTTAGAGTTTGATTTTCGATCTATTTATATGTATGTTTAACTATTTTTGATTAATTTTTTATTATTGAATAAATTTTTTTATAAAAATTTCAGAGACATATCGTCGCAGTTTTTCTTCATTTTTTCAAATTTTTATATTTATTTTTTTTATAATTCTTTTTTAATCGCTGTGCTTCTAAAATAATTATTATTCGTCCAATATCATCATGAGAGGGCTTTCCTTCTCTTTCTTCCTTCTTGTTTGGGCAAACTTTCAGTCTCAACATGATTAAACGAAGCACAACATGTGACTGCACGATGCCCTCAGACGATTTATTGCGTTTATAAAAGAAGCATCTGGAGGTTGGCCTTTTCTTTTATGATAAAAAAAAATAATACCAATTATAATTATTTTAAAAAATAATTAAAATCATTGTAAAATTAGTGTCCATTATAACTATTACAATAATTGTGATAGCTACTAGGTTATTAAATAACTATTATAATAAATTAGCTGTTATAAAATTATAGCCACTTAATAATTATTTTAAATTTTAAAAATAATTTTAATAAAATTTAAATAATATTGATTAAATTGATAAAGAATTTTTTTAATATAAAATTATTTTATATATAAAATTTTTTATGAAATTGAATTAAAAAGAAAATTAATTTACATTCGTATTAGATAAAAAACATACAAGTCCATAGTCGTTACTTTGTAATTAATTGATTAGACAACTGCATTGAAATAAATGTACTTTGAAAAACAAATATAATAGATTCCAATAATCTAGGTATTCGACTCTTCGAACTGAGTAATTTTGAAGATGATTAGCTCAGCTCTATGAAAGTTTTCCTTCAGTCATTAAGAAGTGCTCGCGTTGTTGGACACCTGTAACCGACCTATAATGTGCTTTGTGGTGATAAGTTAGAGAATTGTTTAAGTAGCATGGAAATCAAAGATGCAGGCATAGAGGACGAAGCTAAGACACATAAATGCACAATTAATCATGATGAATAGTAGGTGAGAATCTTTTTCCTTGTTATTAAAATTAAAAATTGACTGATGTATCTAAAGAACTCTGATTCTCTCCAAATTAAAAATAATGTATTCATGAAAACCTCTTTGATGTAATATGTCTTTAGATCTAAATTCGACAGTGTAAATCAAAAATAGTAAATTTTTGAATGGAAAATGAGGGGTTATAATGAGAATGTGCTGCGTAATTTTAATTTTATGAAAGTTAAGTACATAAAATGAGAAATTCCAAAACCTACACGACCTTTTGTTGGACCGGAAGTATAAATTACAAATGAAAGGTAGAATTCAAATTACAGCTTATCTGATTTGTCAAGAGAGCTAAAATTCTAAAAACACCGACTTAGACTAGAGATCTAGTAGAGTTGAGTCGCACAAGCATGGAGGGGAGTTTGGGTGCTTGGGAGACAATGCTAAGTTAGTGCTCGGGAGATTTTCATGAGTGTCAGAGTACTCAATAGCCGAGCTGAAAATTAACTAAGACCTTAGCCAAAGTTTGTGATTAACATAGTTTCCTAAAACTGAACTACTACTTGCTAATGGATGATTACGATTGCACCCCCTACAAGCAAGCACACATGTTCAAGAGAGCCTCTCATCTATCCATATTAACAATATCAACTAGTTGTGATTCAATATAAAATCAGTCATATTTCCATGAAACTCTGAATATTAAATTATTCTCTCATTCATATTAAAGTCATTTACCATTCATCTTCCCTTCTAATATGGGACTATTCTCCATATTCTCCTAATCATAATGGAGTCAATTTTTCATCACTTTTCCAACAAAATTTAATTCTTCTCTGTTAGAGGACTCTTGGAGAAAGAGCTGTAAACAAAGTAAGTCAATCTAAACTTAAATTATGATTAATTAAGTTACTAAAACAACTATTAAGTTTACTTTAGATTTTCTGCAAGCTCAAGTTTAATTCTTTTAGATACTATTGAGCTCTTAATTCTTTTTTATTATTCAATCATAATTTAGAAATAACCTTGGCAAGAGTTTAAATTCGGATCATAATTTCAGAGTAGTTGATATAAATACAAGTTGCAATTCAAACTATTAGCATGAAATCAAGACAATGGCTATTTTCACTTTTATGCTTATACACGAAGTCAAAGATTATTATCAATATATCTTCTACATAAGTGACCATAGATGATACATAGAGAAATCACCATTGTGGTGTGTTATTTTGGTTTTTTTTTTCATGAATCGTCTTCGTATTAAGAGAGGTTTTCATGATGCAAGAAAGAACATATTATCATAGAGGTGCATTTGCAATCCATCTTGAGATCATAGTTTGACATTCTTTCGGTTTGTACTCTGGAGCTGTGTGACCAGCGCCCTACATTAAGAACACAAACAATCAATTTCTAACAATTTATTTTAACAAGTAACGAAAAGAAACACATCGCATTCATTTTCATCTCACCTTTACTGTTGCAAATGTCAAATTGTTAGAATATGTCATTGTATACCTATTGCAGTTGCACGAAGAGCAATTAGAATAATCTCACAAAAGTTGAGTTTTATGTACAAACATGGGTTCTAAGTCTCACCCTGCAACTTGACCATC
>JAOBBC010050293.1:0-11793 GCA_025388495.1 Curcuma longa
TAAGCACATTGAAATTGATTGTCATTTTATTCGTGAGAAAATTCAACAAGGCTTGATCACTACAGGATATGTAAAAATTGGTGAACAATTGGGGGACATCTTCACAAAAGCTTTAAATGGGAATCGAGTTGATTATCTTTGTAACAAATTGGGCATGATCAATATCTATGCTCCAACTTGAGGGGGAGTATTGGTTATAACATTATGTTTATTAGAAAAAGTCTCCTAGAATAGGTCTATAAAATCCCTATATAAATAGGGACCTGTATCTTATAATGAAGATAAGAATTCTAGATTATTTTTATTAACATTTTTGTTTGATAAATAATCTATTTGTTTGTTTAACTTGAGAATCATAGCTGGCGTTATAGTCAATAGATTCACTTTTGGGTGAGCTTGAGTATTATAAAAAGTGGTCCAGTGACTGCATATGCAACCACCTAGGTGTTTCAGGTAAGGGACAGCATCACATATGTTATATGTCGTCCCATTAGGCAGTTTGAGTGTCTATGCAAAATGGAAAGAAAATATAAATTTGATTCAGTTGATTTAATGACTTAAAACTTAATGACTTTTTTAATTATATTTCTCCACTATAAAAAATTATTTTTGTGATATTAAACAATAATTATGTTTTTGATGCGGCAACTCGTAATTTGTCATTTAAATATGTTTCCAACTTATAACCACTTAATAATTATATCCATATTATTAGTAAATATAACTTAATCTGTTGCTATATTATGTGTTTTTTACTGAATGATTAGTATTTTTTTTCTAAGTAGAATCCACATAATTTTAATTGGCCATTGCCCATAAAAGACTTCTATCATCTTAATATGATTGGGGAGAGGAAATCAAATGTTGACCTTGTGATACTGAGTACAATGTGGTATTAAACAATCTGTTGCATTTATGTCACATAATAGGCCTTTAAACCAATCTATAGAGTGAGAACAATTTATCAATAAGTTCACTTATGTTCATTGCATAATAGGCTCTTTTAGCAGGAGTGCCAGTGTAAACAAGGTGCTCCAACTTGAGTTATAGCCCTTGTCATAATCATCTTATCATATATACAATTTGTTGTCAAGTAAACATTTTAAGATTACAGCTCTATGATTTATGTATTCTATTCACACTAACAGAAAGAAATTACATTTAACATATAATATTACTCGAAAATATTATCTTCTATTATAATTCCTAAAGTGATGATTCTTTTCTATAGTGATAAATGATTTAATGCGGTGGTTTGTTACTGCTTTCATATGGTGAGAGCAGCTGCCATTCACTGGGGCTTCAAGTGTTGACTCCTATATAATCAAGCCACCAACTTCCTTGACCTTCTGGCATATGTAAGTGAGTCTAATAACTGTTTAGTATATAGCAAAGGGGGCCTCCAATAACAAGAGAAAGGATATGGAGTTCGACTTTTCTTATATTCTTCCTCAAGTATTGGCACAACACACTTATGTCAGAATGATAATAATATGTAGGCTGGAACAAAGGTGTCAGAATAATAATATGTTTCTGATATAGTTCCCTAGCTTTGTGATTAGAAAACATAGGAAGATAGTCCAATAAAGTTTTTCCTAGCGACTTGCCTTTTTAAGATCTCCTAACTCAGCAACAAAGAAGATGTGAGGGCAAACTTAGGTTAGTGATGGCACACTTTCATTTCAAATGCTTGTTTTGCCTCTAGAGTTAGGTCATACTTGATTCACTCTTGGTTTGGTGAACCTAATTGTGATGAATTAAAACACATAGACACTTGCACATTTAGATGCATACACTAAGTTACACAGATTATTTTGGGAGGAAAGTACTTTCCACATGTTGATGGGGTACCTACTTGTTATATCTTAATATATTCAAACACTTGCTTCGCTATAGTGAATAATTAAAATACATAGACGATAGATAGGAAAGAAAGAAACTAATCACAAAAAAATAGCTTTCAAAGGTTAATGAAAAATTTAATGGCAAACAAGTCTTTGGCAGGTCTCTTTGTACGTGTTATCCGAAAAGAGCACTTAATGATTATTAATTTGCCCAAATCAGAATTTAAAATTGTACATGAGGATCCTATAAAAACATCTTAAATTCAAAGAATGGTCTCTAGACAATAGCTAAAGGCCCAATACTACCACTTGGGTCTAGAACCAACATCTTGATGCTCATGATTTAGATAGTAATGCTAGTGATTTAGAGATCTCCCAAAAAGCATTTAATGCTCATGTTGTGCCATTCTCCATTCTCTTTTTCTAGTTGAATGGCATGTACTTCCATGTTGCCCATTTTTCAATTACAGAAAATAACTAAGGGTGATGCCCTCACATTGCATTTAGCCAAGGCAGTTTAGCAAATAGTAGGTCATAAAATAGTAAATCGCGACATGGATAGGGGCTTTTCCTAAGTATTGCTGATAGTACAACAACATGAAAGACACTAATCTCTACGGTAAGCACAACATGTGTGGAAGTGTGAAATAGTTTAAGCTTAATACACAAGGGAGAAGCAGAATCCCAACATCATTTTGGAGAGCCTTCTTTTCCAAATTTCTGAATTACCCAATCATGATGTGTACAGTCGTACACATTGACATGCATAGCAGTCTTTTGCACTTTAGTTTTTTATGAATCCTTATTCCTTTAGTTCTTGTTAATTTGTAAACGATCTATCAACCTCTTTGAATTAAAAATAATGGTTTAGCTAACAATGTAAGAGCTTTATAAATAATCCATCACTTTCTACATAAGCTGCAGAAAGACAAACATTGTAATTTCTAACAAAGCTTTTTATTCAACTGCAAAATAATTGCGGCACCTATTTAAGTTGCAAATGTCTTACTGGATAAGACAAATGATTGCAGAACTAAACATCCAACTCCATGGCCTAAAAAGCTTCGCTCTCTATAGTCTTCCAATCCAACATGCTTTCAAGGAAATTTAACTCAATGCAACAAAAGAAGTTATCAGCAATGTTTACGAACGGTATGGAATAACTCCTGCCCAAAGATATCAGGATACCAGATATTATTTTGTTAGATGTTTAATATAAAGTTGAATATGGATCAATGAATGGCTAGGAATCTGAATCAGTTCTACAATAAGCTTTCAATGCTAAAATCTGGTAGCAATCTTAATTAAAGGTCATATACAATAATACCAAAGCAAATGTTTGCAGTGACCTCTAAGCAAATATAAGATGATCTATACATATAGCGAGTTCAAATCAAAAGATTTTACAATAAAAATAGCAACAGTTCCCAAGTATAAAAGATGCAAGTTTAAGGCAAGATGTATTATAGCTAGTGCTACAGATCAAGAGGAGAGATCAAAAAAAAAGAATTTCAAAAACTCAAAATGCTGAGAGTGCTAATTTACAAAAGAATAATAAAAAAATAGTGTATTGTGTTATCTATTTACCAGTAAACACAACATCTTGGTTTTCTTTTATTTTTCCTTTTTCAAGATTCAAATTCCATTAAAAGACATATCTCTTTCGATTTCATCTTCCAGGGACAAGAAACATGTTTTAAACTTAGACATCATCATATCCAAAAAACCTTGCATCAATACAAATTCAGTTGTTATACAAGGTTCTCATACACTATTGATTAGGCTAAGTTATCTTAAATTTATCAAGTTATACTTGTAAAGTGTTACAAAAATGAAAGAAGATGCAGAAAGTGTACCTTCTCAAATCTATGATTGATCAACAGTTTTTGATTGTTGTTGAATCTGTTGAAGAAGTGTTGCAGCAAGCTGCAGAGTTGCCTGCAGACGCTTCTGAGGATCTGCTTCTGTGTCTGCTTGCTGGTTTTGCAGACCAGAGTTAACTAAGGTTTGCACTGCAGGAATATTTGATTGTTGCTTCTGGTTCTGTGGCACCTGATTAAGTTGTGCACCTAAAGAACTAGAAGGGAAAGAATGGGTATGTGTCGCAGAATTTTGATCTGAAGCTTGGGCATTCAGTGCTGGAGCCAAAGCATGTGAATTGGCAATTTGCAACAAGTTTGACTGTTTCTTCTGACCTTCAATTGAAAAGGCAGGTTCTTTACCTAACTGTTTATGTTGCCCCAGAAGAATTGCCAGTTGAGCAAGTTGCTCTGGCTCTAGGGGGGATGGAACATTTGAAGATGCTTGAGGCTCTGCATGTACTTGTGTAGTAAACTTGCCTGTGTGCAAGGGAATGGATGAAGTTTCAGCTGCATAATTGCTTGAAGCATATCCTTGGGAAACCTTAAGATCTCCCAGTGGGTGTGGCTCTGCATTAGAACTACTAGTTATTTGTGAACCAGTGCTTGGAAGAAGAGCAAAAGTTCCACGATCAGAAGTTGGAATGTGCATTTGATTAGACCAACTTGGTGACTTTGCTGAATTTAGAGGCTGGAGTTGACCATGTCTGCTTGTCAAATGATAGTCCGGAAATTTTTCCATTGGTTGAATGGAACCAGAGTAAGGAAGATTTTCTTTCAGTTTTTGCAGTGGCGAATAAGGAGCTGGAGGAGGTAAAAATCCAGAAGATGGGTTGAAATAGCTCTGACTCTTAGAAATAGCCCTTAAATCAGGGGATATACTCTTTGCTAATGATGCATTTTCATGAATACTAACAAGATCACTTGATGGAGGCACAAGGGTTGGCAGTTTTACTTCAGCGACTTCAATAGGTTGGTGGAGGGAACTGAAGTTGGAATCAGGTTGTTGAAACTTTAAAATGACACCAGAGATGCTCATCTTCCCGGGAACTTTTAGAACTTGTTCAGAAAAGTCTGATGGTGGCACTAGAAATAAGGTAACCTTCTCACCAAGCTTAGCAACAGCTATGCGCTGTTTCTCTCCCAGATAATGCATGAATTCATTGTAAAAAACAAAATCAGTGTCATTTTCAGGAACAAAGAACACCACCCACGAACTGGTTGCCTGATAATAATGTTTAGCAAGCATGTCGAGGCCTGTTCTAGCTGTGCAATTTAAGAACTCTGGTCTGCAATGTGATAGTGAGAATTTTGAAATTGATAACATGTAAAAATTCCACATGAATAAATCAGAAATTATTCGTGCAACGAAATTTACTTTAAAAAAAACTGTCATTTAAACTAGCAACATAATGATAAGTGAAAAAGAATCAAACTAAAAGTAGAGTAGCAAATATAACCGATCCAATAAGTACAGGCCATCTGAAAGTGCAGGACAATTGGATGAATGAGTAAATAAATAAAAAGAAGGTTCCAAATACAGATTATTTTCATTTGCACAGGAAGTTTCGTTGTCTAAATATCTGCTTTCTATATTTAGATATAAAACCAACTAAATTTCAAAGAACAATAAATTAGCATATTAAATAACTTACAACATAAAGTCAAGGACTTTTCCAACAGGAAAGCAACGTGCCCGACAAACAGGAGTGCCACCCTTTGCAATTGTTCCCTCCCATTTCCAGTCCAGTATCTGTAGGGGTGGACGTTCAGGACTTGCTCTTGGCGACTTGGCTATATCTGAACCAAGACCTGCATGAAAATAATTTAAATCTCTCCATGATTCATCCCTGTCAGTGAAAGGACCATTTACAGTCCTCAAACTTTGAGGAGCCAAAGGAGCAGATTCAAAATCTTTATTGAAAATGCTATTGTAAGGCAAATTGGGAGAGAACTTCATCCGTCCAAAGTCATGCTTTCTTTGTTCTAAGTCAGAGAATGGATATTCTGGAAGTTCTTTTTCAGAAAATGGATCTAGTTTTGCCTTTTTAGCTGATGGAAAAGAACTATCCTCTATTCCCCATGAATCATCAAGGGGTGGAGTTCTCCGCTCTCTTTCGAAAGGAACATCATGCCACCGTCCAGCTCTCTCTACTGTGGGACTATTTCTGTAGCGATCATAAAGTTCTTCTGACATCCTTCTGTCTGAATTCAACTCTGGCATCCTGTTATGTTCAACATTGACACCAAAAATGGATCCTGGAATTGCAGCAGGACGTACATAACTGTTTTCCCCATAGTCAATGAAACTTGCTTCATTAGACCGCAAAAGTCTTGCATCACGAGGAGAAGATGGGAAATTTTCAATATGACTATCATAACCCCTATCCCACCAAGAAGGTTCAGCATTTTTTGGACCAGATCTGAAATTAGATTTAAGGTGTGAAGCAAACGGGGCATTGCTAAGGTTCCTCCCTGAGTCAGTAAAGTCACTTTTGGCAAAACATATCTGCACACGGGGGTTGTTAAATAATTTTCCTTGAAGAGCTTCTTTAGCCCTGCAAGCTGCAACTATACTTCGATATCTTACAAAGGCATAACTACGAAATGTAGAGATGTTGTCAATTTCACCAAAAGGAGAAAAAGCTCTCCTTAGATCATCTTTTTCGACATTGAGAAATGCTGGGAAACCTATCCACAGCTCTTCACAAGGTTCCATGCTATCATTTCCCTTCTCCTTTTCATGTGACCTTTCAGGACTATGGTCATGACTTCTAAAATCTCTTCTAACCAATGTCTCTCCACGTTCAGTAGAATATCTTCCATCGTTAGGATGTGAATATTCATCACCCAATGGTGATAATGAAACCCTGTCCTGTAAGTCAATTTTCTAAAGTAAATGAATACTAGAAACTTAAATTTAGACTACTTGGACACTCACTGCTAGATGTTGAGGACAGTTGGTCCCAAGCAATTAAATAAATAAACTACATGGCACTGAAGCAGCTAGAACATCATGAGTGTCATATATACACAACAATTGGTATGATGAGGCTCAAGATGCACAATCTTAGAGAAAAAAAATAGGTTTTGACCCTGGAAAATTACAAAATCAGCAAATGTTGGCCGAGATTCTATCAACTTTGGGAAAGTGAACTTGAAATCAAATTCTTCTATATAAGAATATGAAAATAAATAGTTCTTAAGTTTGACATGAGTTAAGAACACTAATTTGCAATTGGTGCTACTGGCAAGCAATGATAAACATCCATGATCAAGAAGCAAGATAAAAAATATGCAATGAAAAAGGCTGAAAGTTCCAGCTGTGTGGTCCATAAATTTGGTAGTACAAAAGGAGATTTAGATCACAGAGAGTAGTGGTCATTGAGCTGTTACCTTAAACTTTGTTTTAAGGCTAACTCATTGCAATAGTTACAGAGCTTTGGAATTTGGAGCATACCCATAAAACAAATTAACACCTTGATGATGTCTTGTATTCGAGGAATATCATAAAAGGAGCATCCAAATACGAATGCTGTTCAAGGTGCATAATTAGGTTGACTATGCTCACACTGCTTCCTTAGTTGTTCACAGCAAAAGTGCACCTATTGTATTTTCTGCCCTAGTACAAGATAAGCAACCAAGTGGCAAGCCAACTTAGCACCTAATCATATCTTACGTATAAATGAGCGAGGTAGGTATAAATAGGGCTGCAAACAGCCAGCTGAACCAAACTTCGTTATGTTCAAGATTGTTTGGTATGTTAACCGAGCCAAGGCAAACTGATCCTAAGATTAACCAAGCTATTGAAATCGTTGTTCAAGTCTAGTTTAGATTCTTTTTTTAAGCTAGAACTTGGTTCAAGCTTGACATGAGGGTTTGTTTAAATGTTATCCTCTTAATTTGAGCTTATTTGATTGAGATTATTTGATTGTTTGAAGTTTTTACATTTTTAAAGTTATTTGGTTGGTTAGTGAGCTTGATATTTCAAGCTTCTTTGTTTGTTTTGTGAATTTCTTTGTTTATTTACAGTTTTATTTATAAGCTTGATAAAGGCTTTGTTAATAAGTACGGGCCCCAACCTTTGTTCGTGAACATCATTTATGATCATTGGTCACAATCTCTATTCAGGAATATTAACAAGCTGATTACACATATTTTCAAGCTTGTTCATTTAGTTTAATGAATTGTTCAAGTTATTCATTTAATTAACTTTGTGCACGTTGAACGAGCATAAATAAACACTTATTAAGTCAAACATCAATGTTGCTCACGAACATTTGATTCGTTTAAACCCTAAGCAAAGATAGTGCCTTCTGGATTCTATAAGTACTTTGCAAGAAACAAGTATATTATTCTATTACTTTGCAAGCAATTTGCATCCTATAGAATTTTTTATAGTTTTCACCACTAAAATCTTGTTTAAAAGAATGAAATAACTAAGAAAATACAGAGGATAAAGTAAAAAAAACTCACCAAAAAGGTTGCACATGAAAGTGAGTTTTCCATTTAAATTGTAAGAAAACAATATAAAAGAAAACTAGAACTGAAATTTCTAAATTTTTTTCCTTCCAGTTTTATGCAAATGAAAACTAAAGAAAAATACAGCTGTGAAATCTTTTTATTACCTTATTTTCTTTCCTCATACTAAGCAGACTTAAGTATTTGAGATACCTTGATTCCCCTACATGATGCATTTCTACACAGACCTACTCTGTATTCAGGAGAGGATGGGGACAGTGCACAGTGCTATCATGATCAATTAAGGAGCTGGAATACCACGTGCTCATATCAGAGAGACTTTAGAAGCTAAGGAGCAGTGTCTATATGAACCTAGTTTTTATTGCTCTTTTCTTTGAAGGGGAAATATGAATATCTACATGAACCTTGTTTCTACTTCTTCCCTTTGAAGGACAAATAAAGTAGCTGAACAATGACATTAATAGATCCAAATTTTACAACAGTATTAGTCCAAATACATTGCCAGATAATAATATGGAATTGAAATAACCGTAACCACTTCTTAGTCTTCAGAAGCATATCATTGGTCTTACCATCACACCTGAAGTTAGCATTTAATTTGATCTCTAATAACCAGGTAGTAAACATTTGGTGTCACTTTTAATGATTAATCAAGAAAAAACAAGTCTGAGGTATATAGCCCTAGAACAGAAGGGACATAGATGATAGATGAAACATCAACAAAAGCAATGAGTGTAATACTGTCAAGTTATAGAAATATTTCTTCAAAAACTTTGATTATTTACATTTCATTACTCTTCTTGTTAATGTTCCTAAAGCAATTCATGAAAAGAAGATAATTTACCTGCAATGGGGGAGAGAGAGAGAAGTCAAGTGAAATAGAAAATGAGCAATCCCTACTGTCTTCATATATACAAAATATAGGGGCAGTTCATATAAATACCATTATTTTACATTTTTTTCTCTTATTGTTTACAAACAAACTTGAAGTCGGTTTTATCTCTTCCCTAAAACATCTCCATAAGAAAATGCATCCCCATTAATCATGTTCTATCAAAGAATTGAGATTACTGCACTTCATCCAATCTAAAAGGGCATCAAACCGCTTTCATTGAAACAGCTAAATTTTTTACACACTTCTAAGCATATGGCACTCACAACAGAATACTGAATTTGTAGCTACAATTTACACACTTCATTGTCCAACTTGAAACATCAGTAATCCAAGTTCAGTACTGTTTTTACATGTCAAACAAATCTTAAACTCATTATTAAATTTTCCATTGGCTAGGATGCAACAAGGAACTCCTTTCTTTTGCACATTAATTAGTCAGCAAATCCAAGAATTAGCTTTCACTCGCTACTCAGATAAACTGACAACTGAGTAATCAGAACTTTCAATATTTTAAATGGAAACAAATTGCTTTATATATGACTAAAATAACTGTTATTTCCCAAATGAACTTTGTTCAATGTAGAACCATTTAACGAAGTTTATGTGATGCATGATTTAGTATGTATTAACTAATCCCTACTCACATATAGGTGACGCGCATAGTTGGACCCAAGAATTTAGGACATACAGTTAGCTGTTAGTACTAAGTGCGTAGATATTGTTTCTTAACTAAGCCAAAATTATCTGGTTCTCGTCATAGTTTTAGGAAGTATGTAATTCCATCACATATGCTGTTTTGCCACAGGCATATGTTATATGCACATATGTGTATGCAATCACTTATTGCTTTAATATTCAAGTAAATTGCCTAGACCAAGCTAGTTTATTAATTTATCAAGACATTATTTATGGAAATCGGAAAACCTCACATTCAAATTAGAGAAGAAAAATGATCAATTTAGTTTATGTTATCTTAATCCAAATATAATTTTTCTCTATTTTATTAATATTATTTTAGTGTCAAACACCTAAGCACCTGTCTACTATCTTGGCATTATGTCTATGTCTGAAACTATATTTTAAACAGGAATTCAATAGATTCTGAGTGAACAATTAATGTTCATAAAAACAAGAATGCTTAATAAAGATGTCTTTAATCTTCATAATTGGGATTTATTCAGTTCTCAACCTAAGTTCCAGGGGTTTGAAACTTTTTTCAGAAGAACTAAATCTAAAAGATAATATGTTTATGTGTGTTAAATATAGGACAAAGAATTTGAAGTAGTTAGGATAAGTAACTGGGACAAGTAAAATGGGTGAGAAAACAAAGCAAAGTCATGTATAATCTATAAGATAATGGTTATCAGAACCATTTTATGGATTTATTCACTTGAATGCTAACAGTGACTTAAGAAAGGAATTAAGAATTCCCGGTCCATCCATCAAAGAGTGTATGAATAAATAGTCTTGCATTGATATGTTGGAGGCTTGTACATGTATAGTTATTCATTTTTTTTCTAATTAATTCAATTGGATTTTTTTTCTCCATTTGATATCTTTGTAGAGTTTTTTCATCCTCTTCCACCCCTGTTGCCCATTTTTCTTTGGCATGAAGTAGCTATTGCTTTCATAGATCGAGGTTGTTTGCAATTAAATTACTTGAATAACATATTTTTGCAAATTGCTTCATATTATTTTTTAGTTAAATTCAACATTGCAGAAGCTATACTAACTTCTTAAAGGAAAATGTGGAAGCTGCTTAGAATATACAAACATGAAGGGAGATCAACTATAAGTGTTCATGTGGTGAACCAATGCAGTTTTCGTTAATGGCAAATTAACTTAGTTGTCAAACAAAAGGCTAATAGTGACAATATGCAGTCTACAGGAAATAAATGCATACAATATTAAGTATTTGATTATCTGGGAACAAAAGAGTGAAAGGGATCATTCTAAAGAGGATAAGCAATGTGTGATTATAAGGTATCTTTGTAAGCATGATACATGAGAAATCATGATGCAAATCAATATATTGTATTCGTTTATTGACTTGTTTAAACAGCTCAACTGGCGTAATGAGAATCTGAGATTATCCTCTTCTTTACCGCAACCATATTTAATCAAATGTTTCCCTACACTAAACATTATATATGGAGTCAGATTAAAAAACGTACCAAATGAGTAAAAAGATTGTGTAGATTATCTTGCTTCAACGATGAGGTTCATATTATTGTAGTGAAAATTGTGCAGACTAATTTGCTTCACCAATGACTCATATTCTTGTAGTAAAAATTGTGAATATTAACTTGCTTCAGCAATGAGGTTCATATTGTTGTAATAGAAAGTTCAATCTACTAAATCCTCAATTTCTGATTACTTTTCTCTTGAATTTGAGTTATTTACCAAAACAGGCCATAAACAGCCAATGCATTTCTGTGCCAGGAACACGCAGCACGGAAGATAACTAGACTATATGTGAGCAATAGTTACTTTGACTGCCGTTCTTTAATATTTGCAGGGATACAGTTAGAATGGAATTACTTTCCTGTCATAGAGACAGAAAAGTGTCAACAGACATTTTTCCTGGTACCATTCCTTTTCATGCCCTCAAGAGACAATCATGAATATTGTATATACTGGATTAGCTGGCATTCATCTTAAATATTTCACAGATTAAATACAATAGTTTAGGTCAACAAGAAGATACTACATG
>JAOBBC010050598.1:0-11780 GCA_025388495.1 Curcuma longa
GTTTTGATATCCTGCGCAACCGCCCGATTTTTTGTCGCGCGGGATATCATTCCTCTATATATATATATATATATATATATATATATATATATATGGTGCAATTAAAGAACTTTGAATTAGAGGATTCAAAGCACCTAGTGTGTAGATTTTAAAATTTTATTTATGATTTTAAAAAAGTGTCCTGTTAGTGGTTCTAAAAGTTTGATCAAATGATTACTTTATTTGATTTTAAAAAAACTCCGTTGATCAATATATATATATATATATCAAGCTCAGTGGGAGTAAGGTTATCATACTTATTTTGTATGTGAATGATATTTTTGCTATATAAAATTAAGTCATTTTTATTACAAAATTTTGAAATAAAGGATCTTAGTGAAGCATATTTTATTTTAGACATACAGATATATTATGACCATCCAAAGGGTATTTTTGAATTTTTACAAAAGGCTTATATTAAAAAGATACTAAATCAGTATGACATACAAAATTGGGCACCTAGTGACACACCTGCATCAAGATGTGATAGATTTAGCTTGCAATAATATCTATGTCTTAAACTAGATGTAAAAATTCTCTTATGTATCAGCTGTCGGAAGTCTAATGTATGCGTTCAGATATTATAACGTACATAGTAGGAATGTTAGATAGATATCTGAGTAATCCTAGACTAGAATATCGGAAAGGTGTAAAGAGAATTATTCGATATTTACAAAGAACTAAAGACTTCATGCTCATGTATCAGAGATCTGATCAGATGGAGATTAGTGGATATTCAGATGTAGATTTTACAGGATGCTTAGATAGTAGGAGGTCCATTTCAGGATATATTTTATGTTGTCTAGAGAGTTATCTTTTAGAAAAACATCAAATGAATGCTCATAGCTACTTCCATGTTGGAGGTAAAATTTATTGCTTACTACGAAGCTTCTAATTATGGGATATGATTGCAAAATTTCATCATAGCATTGTAGATCTTCGATGGTTTTGATAGACCATTCAAGATTAACTTTTATAATAAAGTTGCAAAATTATATTGTAAGAACAATTGTTGCTCATCGAAGTTTAAACACATAGATATAAAATTTTTGACGGTCAAAGAAATGTTGGGTTGCAAGGGTGCAAATATAATCCCACATCTAAAATACATGAAAAAGATCATAGGTTTAAAAGGATGGAAAGTATCTCCATTGGTATGAGACCTTTTGGGGAGAGCCCAAGAACAAAGCCATGAGGGCTTAGGCCCAAAGTGGACAATATCACACCATTGTAGAGATATTTTGATTCCATCGGTACTAACAAATGGTATCAGAGCAAGGTTGCTCTTCACCGGACTAACCGTCGAATGAGCCATGATCCGGATCTAACCATGTGGGTTGAACTTTAAACAAAGGAAGTGGGTGCTCTCGTGTTTGAATCAAGAGGACCAGACACCAGGCAGGAAGTCCTAGTAGGTCGGGTGGACCGAGGGGCAAGAAGTCCTAGTTGCGGCTAGGCAGGAAGTCCTAGTAAGTCGGATGGACTAAGGGGCAGGAAGTCCTAGTAGGTCGGGTGGACCGAGGGACAGAAAGTCCTGATGGGTTAAGGATTTTGATATCAAAAATGACGTTTGAGGGGGGCCTGTGGTCCTTTATTTGAGGGGGAGATTGTTGGGTTGCAAAGGTGCAAACATAGTCCCACATCTAAAACACATGGAAAAGATCATGAGGTTAAAAGGATGGAAAGTATCTCCATTGGTATGAGGCCTTTTGGGGAGAGCCCAACAACAAATCCATGAGGGCTTAAGCCCAAAGTGGACAATATCATGTCATTGTGGAGATACAGACATCCTTGGAGACCCAACAGGACACTCATTGATTGATACTATAATTGAGATTTTTGAACTCCCCTCTTTATGAAGATATAAATTTTTTAATTTTTTGAATCACTAAAGTCCATTTGAGTATGTCCAAAAGTGGTTAATGGACCTAGGAAACTCAGAATAATATAGAATTAAGTCATATATGCTCGAGCAATGCTCCTGAATATATCCATACTCTCAAATTCTAATTCAATATATCATATTGAGAACAACAAATTATTAATCATAAAAGAAAAGAAATTTTTTTTTTAATCATTTCTTACAGTGTAGTACTCAATTAAAACTACTGTTCATTGTCACAATAGCATACTGAATTAATTGTTATACTCTAGCAATCAATTAAATTTTTTTTTAATGAAGGGATAAAATCACAATAGGATACACTATTTGGTAATTTTGAAAGTAATGCATGTGATTTAAATATTTTGAAAGTTTAACGATGTGATTCAGTAAATTGTAATTTAATATTGGCATGTCAGGTGTTCAGTCTTGTCAGATGGACTTGAAACTTAAGGGAAGATATATAGGATGATACAAATATGGAGCTCAAGGGTAGTAGTCCAAATTTAGTGGCTATGAACCCTTGAGGGGTGGTAGCTTTGATCGATTGTATTTAATTTGGACTTGAGAGTAGGTGGCACAAATCAGGGAGATGCTCGGGATACTCAAGGATAGATGGTTTTGATCAACGAAAAGTTTGATGGACTCAAGAGAAGATGGCTAGGATTGAGAAGGTGCTCGAATGGCTTGAGGACAGTTGGCTCGATCAAATCGAAGAGATGTTTAGATGACTCAAGGTTAGGTGGTATGGATCAAGGAGGAAGATGAAAGCGTCAAGGGAAGGAAGCCTAGATTGAGGAGGTGCTCAGGTAATGGTCTAGATTGAGTTGAAGCCTTGAAAAATATAAACCTTCTATTGTGATTATAGTGTTGTGATCTAGTGATTTTTTGGGGCATGCAAAATATATTGATGTGTGGTTGCTTAAATATTTTGTGGCCTATCTAGAACTTGATTTTTAAAATCTTGCCACTTTGAGGAGTTGCCAAGTCATTGTTTTACTAGGAACAAACTTTAAATTATACGATAGTGTTGAACGTTCAGAGATGAAGGGGCGTCGCCCCTTCATCTTCTGAAACAGAAGCTTTATCTACCGAAAGCTTCGTCTTCCGGTGACTACGATTGATGAAACGAAGGGGCAAAACCACCCCTTCGTCTTCATTATTTAATTTCTGCTATATAAGAGTGAGAAAACATACCTGCTGGGGGTGTGGTTGTTGCGTCCAAGTCGAAGCGAACAAAGAGGCAGCGCTGTGGATTTGTTCTAGAGGTGCTGCATGACAACCCTAGAAATGGATGTGTCACGAGTAGGGTTGCAAATTGATTTAAATTTTTGAAAACCCACGAAGAATACAAACAAATGCAGTATAGGGGCCTCGAGTCATATTTTTCCAAGGGACTAATAGAAAATTATTTAATTCGAGCTTACATATCGTTCTTTTTGGGGTGTTCTATGAAAATGAGGGTTTTGGTGTTTCTCAAATCAAACGTAAATTAAAATTCAGAAAACAAATGAAGAATGCAATTTACTAACCTAATGATGAGCTGTTAAACTAAAGTATCAAAATAAACCTAAGATGCAATTCATGGAGTTCAAAGTTCACTTATCTATGGTCAACCCTAATGCAAGCTAAACTGACTTTAACAGCTCAAAGATGCAACCTAAATGAATGTCATCTGTAGGTGCAAGCAAGGAAACAAATCAATTGAAATTTGTTGAGAATAGATAGCTAAATCCTAAGGTGCAACCAAGCATTCATCCCTAACCAAACTAAGTCTGATACATTCAAATGGAATTGGCACGGAACAGTTTTGGCACGGAACAGTGCTTAAGAACAAGAAATTAAGCTAAAGCACCTTAGATTAAACCCAAAACAAACTTAACTAACATTAGAAATTAACTACACAGATTCAATTCAAGATTCTTAAAACCCTAGATTACAAAGCTTAAAAACAAGGTTCAGCAATAAACATCAGAAATCAGTAATCAGAAATCAGAATAACAAACATCCAGCCCTTCCCATTTCCTTGAATTTGTCTCAACTTGGTGTCAATCAAGCCGTTTAATCCTACAATGTAGTTTCAATAATCCTTTCGAAGCTTCAACTAGGTCGTCGTGTGGTTTTCACGCTGCCAGCACCCGGAACAACCCAGAAAAACCCTTTCTGAGCTAGAACAGACGCTGCGCGAGCCGTGTTGAGTTGCAAAATCTGGATTCCGTGCTTCAACTTTGCTCCGATTGGTTTGCTGATGACATACGAGTGCTCCACGAACCTCAGAGAACCCCTCCAATGGATCGCGGCACTGGATTGTGCTATGGATAGCCGGAACAAGCAAAAACAGGGACTGTGGCCGCCGGTGAAACCCTCTCTGTCGCGCCAACTCCAGCTGTCGGAATTCACCCAATCGATCGAATTTTGACTCCTCAAGGATCAAGCAATGTAATGAATTTGGTTTGGGTGGACGGGGCCGGCCGTGCGCGTACGTCACTAAGCAGAGGAGCGCTTTCGGGACGATAGTGAACAGTGGCACAGCCACTATTCATCCCTTGATTTCGGGTTTTAATACTCTGATTAATTAGTTAATCTGGACCGTCTGTTTTGAATCTGATGGTCTGGACTTGATCTAGGACTTTAGGGCAGCCTAGGACTTGAAAAAATTTGTGGATCTTGATCTGACTTGAGTTAGGTCATGCCCTTCATGTGGCTTGATCAATTTGGGCGAACTTGGCTCGATCCGATCGCGATTTAGCTCAATCTTGGTCTAAATTGAGCCCTACAATCAATTAACATCAATTAATATAAAATTCACCATTAAATAGCAGAAATTATAATCAAGCCTTCAATTATGCCACATAAAATAAATATAATCAAATTGATTCATTAAACAATTTATTTTCATGCAAAAACCCAAAAATGAATCGATTAAAAATACATGAAACCCTAACTCATCAATGGTCGTGACAATTCCAAAGCTTCAGTAAGAAACACGGCCAAGCCGTGTGGGATAACATGACCATGCCCCATAACGACCGTGCAAAAAAAATCAATTGTGTAGAATGAAACATGGCTCGACCATGTCGTTCAGCACTTCGTGTTAGCTTTTGGACATGGGCGCCCTATTTTTATGAAAAGAACACGGCTAGCCCGTGCTCTACAGCATTGCCATGTCACTTTCAAGAGAAGGGTTTTAAAACCATTTCTCCTCCCATGTTTCTCCACAACCCTAGCTGTGCTTCACTGCCTTCTTCTTTAAATTTCTCCTTCTTCTCTTCCAAACTGAAATCAAGTTTCCAATCTCTCTTGAAGCTTTGATTTTCTCTTCTTCTTCCTCTCCTCGATAAGGATTTCTCTCAAGAAACCCTAGTTCCCCTTCCTTCTAGATTTCTTCTCCCAAGGCTAGATCTCCCTCAAGATGAGGTGTCTCTCCTTCTCTTCTCTTTTCAAGAGCCCTTCTCCTCCTCTCCTCTTCACTCTTCTTCTCCCAACTTTAAGAGAAGAACCATCCTTCTCTTCCACCTCTTTTCAACCTCCACCCAAACCCTTATCCCATCTGTTGAACTTTGCTTGTCCAATTTTCTTGTAGGGATCAAAGATGTGGAAGTGACAAAATGAAGAGAAGGATTGAGCATCAACAACAAAGGGATGGAAAAGACCGCGAACAAAGGCAAGGGAAAAGCACGCGACAAGGGTAACAATACTAACATTTATTGCATTATATTTTGTGATGCTAATCATAGGGCCTGATATGATATTCTTGCTAGACATAAGATAGTAAACACCCAGTATTTTGATGATCATGCTTTGGTGACTTTAAGACTTAGGGATGAATAATATTGGATGATTAATTGAGTAGGGTGGGAGGGTTTGATGAGTATGAAATACTTCACCTATCTTAGAGTTACCCTTCAGTTTGGCAGAGGCTAACATTTTATCTAGGGATGTCATGAAGGACAAATTTTGTTTCATATGTTTAATAATGAATACCACTAGTCTTTGGAAGAATTTAATTTGGTTTATGAATTATCATGTGGTGGGAGTCAGAGGTTGTCCAATAACTTTAGTGATAGATCCTTTTGGAGTGAGATCATTGGTTTTGGAGGATATGACTCCTCTTGAGCCAAAGCTACTATTGGTGCAAGGTGCATTAGGTCTAGTCCTAGAGTTTTGATGTTTGATAATACACCTAGGTCTGGTCAGTTTGACCAAGGGTTAATCCAAACAAGATCTAATATTTGGATGTGAGTGAAGTCTAGTCAGGTCAGTTTGACCAGATGACTAGCGAGAAGTCCTAGTTGATTAGACTAGGTAGTAGAAGTCCTGATTTGGAAGATTGGGCAAGAAAGTTCTAGTGAGTGAAGTTAGGCAGGGAAAGTCCTAGTTGTAGGCTAGACAAAGGCAAGTTTTGGTTTAGAGGATCAGACAGAAGTCTTAGCAAGGTCAAGTGCACTAGGTGCAAGTCCAGGCAGTGTTAGGAGGATCGAGAAGCATGATAAAAATTCAAGCAGGTCAGAGGATCGGATGCTTGGTAGAAGTCTAGACGGTCAGGTTGACCGATAGCCTAGTAGAAAATCTTGGGGGCCGAGGATCATGGCTAAGCGGGAAGTCTAACAAGTCTAGGCAAAATTCTCCTGAGTGGAGTGGGTAAGGGCGCGTTCCTAGTGTGAGAAAAATAGGTGTCAAACTAACCCAAGATTTCACTAGAAATTCGAAGTTAGACCCACAGGGTAAGACTTAGATTGCTTGTATGTTTATATGCTTGTCTTGTAGGAACCAAGAGCTGGAAGCAAGATGGAGAAAGCATAAGTGAAGCAAACAAAGGCGCTGAACCAAGCCCGGGGTCAACTCAGGTCAAATCTAAGTCAACTGAATCCAAGTGACTCTATTCGGAATCTAGTTGACCAGATGATCCAGGCGACTCAAAGGTGGATCCAGACAACTCGATCGGGAAAACTCAGTCTGGATAAGATTGAGAATATCCGATCGAATCAGATCTTATCCAGTCGTTTGGATAGGATTTTTTGTCGCCTGGAAGAGGCTATATAAGGAGGATGAACATGCATAACCAAAAAATAACAACTACAAGCCATCCTCTCCATCTAGTGGTGTTGCTAAACGCGAACGGGGCCAGACTCGTACAACCGAGGAAGTTCTAGGAGGAGTGCACAGTGCTTAAGACTTTCAGATCGATAATATGTGTTTGGTTACTTTACTTGTCTTACTTTGTATTTCGTTATTACTATTTGGACTGTAAGATGAGTTTCTCCGCCTCCGAACAAGGTTCGGAAAGGAGACCACTAGTGGGCGGGCACCTTTCGTACATAGGCCTTGGACGTACTAATCATGGGGAGTTAGGAACCAAGTAAAATCCACGTGTCCCTACAAACTTTACTAATTCCGCTGCTTAGTGTTTTTTGATAGAACGAAAATGAACGAGAAATGATAGACGCGCTATTCACTCCCCCCTCTAGTGCATCTACGATCCTACAGCTACTACCCTCCAAAACTTAGTCTTCCGCTATCTCCAGTGAGTCATGACCCACACTATTTTCGATCGTGGGGATAGTGATGGTGTAGTCTATCAGAGTGAGTTGTTATTCCTATGGGCTATGATTCATAATGTCAATATTGATATAGATTCATATTTTATCAGACACCTCGTCAAGGTTAGTAAATACTCGATGGAGAACATTGTACTTGGTGGATTGATCATGTCCATTGCCATGACCCTAGAGTGTGATTTGCGTAGACTAACGGAAGCAAAAAGTAGTTCGAGGATTGATCTGGAGGCATGTTTAACCATGAAGATGATTGTTAAAGAGGGTGAGTGTTATTATCTAGTTCTTAGGGATCAATTATCCCATCTGCTACCTAATCATGAGTGCACCATAGTCTAGAACCGAGCCAATTGGCTCATGACCATCAATATCCCTCCTCCTGAGCCTATTGATATGGACTGCTCCTCACGACCCTCCACTAGACCTGATCCTGCTCGACATTCTTTTGCTTTTACTGGTTCTTCTAGAGTCCACTTTGGATATGATTTCTTGGACATTTGCACATCCCTCGACATTATCTGAGTCGAGCAGAGACGTACCTCAGATTAGCAGTACCACTGAGTAGAGTAGTACTTCCAAAGAGTGGATGATTTCTCTAGCCAGGTAGGCGAGTATTTCTACGCTGAGGTGGAACATCACTGCAATTAGGAGGAGCATTGACGGAGAGTACAGAAGCACTCTCGCGAGATGGAAAGGTCCCACCAGCAAATTAACGACATGTATGCTTGGCAGGTTTCAAGTCTGGAGGGGGGTTTAGTTAGTTTAATTAGATTTTGTTAGTTTGATTTATTAGTTTTTGGCTTAGTTTTTGCTTGTTTCATCATACCTTTAATTTTTTTTATATTATCATGTCATCATATTTTCCATGTCATCTTGCATTACTTGTTTGTTTCTTAGAGCATGACATCATGATAGATTTTATATTTTGTAGAAAGCATGCTCATATTTTTAGTAATTTATTTATTTCTATCTTTAGTAGCATGAAATAAGCAATATGGAGTCAAAAAAACTCCGATGTTGGCCTAACCATTTAGGTTCTTTTTCACTTTATACTTGGTTTAGAGAGTTGATATATTCAAAAATAATTACTATTCATACTATGAGTTTCCTAGGTGACCCCACTATATTTTGGTTACTGAAGAAACATTTAGATCGTGGATCTCATTGATGAAAGAAAAGTATGCTTCTAAAATTGTGAAAGAAGAATAAAAAGTTATGTTTGAATCATGAGTGGAAATGATATGATATCTCTTTAAGATCTTGAGGTTATTGGAAAAACAACTATCAATTTCTCTCGATACCGATTGCTCCTTTGAGACCTTATGTAGATGATGCATTGCATTTTGGAAGAGGAGCCTAGCACATTAAGTAAGTGCTTCTTGCATTAGAAACTTTAGGAACATGGTGAGATGATGATATGACTAGGATTGATAATTGATACTTGAGAATCAAATCACTTTCACATCGAGCATGGAGAACTTTTAGAGTAGGTTGCATTGGAAGGATTTGTGTGACTTTGCTCATCAATAAAACTATTTGGTAGGATTAGATGAATTTGCTAGGGATTATGATGTATGATGCATGTCATATCGCAATCGTAAGGCATCGTCAACTAATAAAAGACACTGGACCATGTTGTTGAGTACAAAAATACTTGCAAAGGTGGTTATCTAGAAGATCGTGAAAAGGTGACTGTAGAAAGAGAAATGAGAGCGATCGAATGAAAATGTGGAGAAAATGGTTTAGGAAGGTAATTCTAGAGTTTCAATTTCACTATGATGAATGCCAGCGAATGTAAGTCCTCGTATCTCAACGTATGATTATAAAGAGATTCATCCTAAGGTAATCAGTATGTCTTTGTGGTAAAGAAAAGAACAAGGACACTAATGTGTCTACTTCAATCGTAATTCATAGAATGAATTAAGGTACACCCTTTAAGCTTTGTGATAAATTGTGAAAGTCTTTAGAGAGAGAGAGAATTACTTTCGGGATAGTTGTGCTAGAGATTGCTTTCAAGGAATACTCTTGTCACTAGAGCTCTATGAACTTCTAGATGCTACCCTACTCATTGATACTCAATCTACTTTCATAAGCGACCCTTATCAACTTCTTGTCACTCTAGAGGTCTGAGTTTGATCTTGGCAGTCATACGGAATGCCTATTTGCCTAATCGTAGATGAACTCTCAAGTTGATTTTAGAGGTTAGAGATTGGAGCTTGTTGATAAGTATGCCCCCCTCTCTAATAATCCGATCATATGTTTATATATGATGATAATAGCTCGAGTTCACCTCTCGTTCTATCCTAGAGAGGTTACTATCTCATCGAATCTAGCAACACACATTGGATGGAGTGAAACAAACTAAAATTAATCGATAAATACATGTATTATAGACAAAACAAGGATCAATGCATTAAACACATCCAACAAAACATCAAGTTACTCCCTAATCCTAGAATTAGAGAGACTACTTCATGATGGAGTTACAAAACGAAGACATAAGAGTTAAGTTTAAAAAAGAACAGAAAGTCATCTTTAGTTGAACTCCAATCACTCTAGGTCGGCAGCGAAGTATCCACTCCTTGCATGATGGCCTTCTACTCGATCTCCTGTCACCGGATCACTCAATCCTTAGGTAGAATCCCTCGATGTCCTTTAGGTTGAGGTCTTGGATTTCTTTTATAGATTTTGAGAGTGACTCGGTCTTCAACGGAATATGAGTTTTTAGGGTAAAATTGAGTCGGCGCGCCACGATCGTGTTGGCTCGTAAACCCTAACTCTGGGAAGGTAATAGCTTACATGACTGTGTTGAGTGACACAACCTGGCCATGTCAAACCCTAGATGCTCCAATTTTGCTCCATTTGTGTATCTTGCCTCCAAGTATAGTGCACGACTGAAAGATGAGATCTTCGTGCCCTATCAACAATAAACATAAAAGAGCAGTCTCTTGAACTAAAATGATAAAAAATACATGAAAATACTAAAAGTATATGCAAATGTGCTAGTAAAATATCTAAAATAAATGCAAAATAAATCTGAAAATATAGATATGAATCACACACATCAGACATCTGATGTGGATGAGGATAAGTCTCAATATGTTGATGTGGCAGAGGATAGACTTCGTCTTGTTGATGTGTCAAGGTACTCGGTTAAGATAAATGTTGTCTTGCTGACGTGGCGAAAGGATGGGCTTCATCGAGATGATGTGGCAACTAGATAACGAATTAACAATGTTCAGGATTGAAAAACCAAGTTCAAGTGACCAATAAAGCCAAGTTAGCTATGGACTTGGGATGAATTACTGACATAGCAAGTTCAATCGACCCATAAAGACATCTAATCAACCAATAGACCTGATTTGTATTCGATTATTGAGGTGTTTAGTCGATTGAACAAGAGGATCAATCAACCAATAAAGCCCTAAAAATGAAGGCTTGGACAGAGGCTTCAAAATATCAATTCCTAAGCTCTCCAACCCTTGTCTCATGCCAAAGCAACATCTTTGCACTGTTGTGCCTTCCGACAACCAAAGCTCCATTTTGATCTCTCTTGTGTTGTCAATAACTTAGTTTTGTTGCTTTACATTCATGCATTTATTTTCTAAAAGGTTAATAAAGTGTTACCACACCATTACATTCTGTAAGAGGCCTTTCTCTAAGTCCAAAAAGTTTTTCAAAAGGAAAAATATAGACAATTGTCCATTCGTAAGTGATCCATGATCACAGGCCTTGGAATAGTAGTCCAAAGGACTGAGAACCAAGCAAAACCAACATGTTCTTGCTTTAGTTGACTTTTCATATTTCCGCTGCAACTCTAAGTTTAAACAAAAGGTTTTAAAAAATTAAATTTTTATGAGATATTCATCCCCTCTATCGCTTTCAACCGTCCTACAGGTGTAACTTATGTAGCAATGAATTAGAAAAGTTAAAGTAACTATTTTTTAAATGTTGGTACAACAAATATATATAAGAGCATCAATCATAGTATGCACATTGAAAAGTGCTAAATAATGGATGCATAAAGAAGCAAGAGGAACCTTCGCCTAGCAAAGAGAATGTTAGGATCGGTTGAATAGCTAGAGGGGGGGTGAATAGCGTTTCTTGATTTTTCTTGATTTTTCTCTGCACAGAGATTAGCGGAAGCAAAAATATAAAAGAGAAAGAAAGAGATCAACGCTAACCCGGTTTATTTTACTTGGTATCCACCTCCGCAGAGGTGACTAGTCCAAGGATCCACACGCACGCACACACCCGTCGCACTATGAATCTTCTCATTCTCGAAAACTCGAAGGCGGAGAAAC
>JAOBBC010051389.1:0-11763 GCA_025388495.1 Curcuma longa
CAGAAAGAAAAGGGAGTTGTTAGGTTTGGTTTTTATTATCATAATCACCACTACCATGTTTACGATAATATATTTTGCCAATTGTTATAGTATATTTGGATGTCATAATAAAACAATAAGAAATCATTCCCTCTTTTAAAAAAATTGTTACCGGAAGGAGAACCTTGTCAAAAATATAAATTAGGTGGAAGTTGAAAGTAAGGCTGCAAATGAATCAAAAGTTCATGAATAAATTGAGGTTTCACCATGCTTTTGCATTTGTGACGAGTAGTCAGAGACAATAGGAGAGATGATAGATTCATGAATAAATTAGGGTTTCATCACACTTTCACACTTGTGACAAATAGTCAAAGATAATAGGATAGATGATGGATGTAGGGAAGAAAAGACATAATCTTTGATAAGTAGGAGGGCCCGTTTAGAGGCAATGAGAAAATTTAAACATAAGATGAGATGGATATTAGGATGGTTTAAAAGTTTAACCCAAAGTTTAGGTAGTGATAAAGGAGGTTTATAGACATCACAATTAGTATAAAATCGTAGATGGATGTTGGTAACAAATTGAGAACAAGAGAATTTTTGGCCATCAAATTGAATGAAAGTTTGAGCAAAGGTTTTTATAAGTTCCTTAGGTAGAATAGAATAGACTGCATAGTTGGTTCATCAATAGTGGAGTTAGTGGCTTCACTATTAAAAAAGACATGTAAGGTAAATTCATGACCATATATGGTGGCTAAATATTTAATATGTATGTCTACGGTTCTTCCTGTATTACAGATACTAGGAGTTTTGATAAAAATCATGACAGTGTCAGGAGGTTCACTATCTTCTTAGTCCTATATAAGGAGCCCTTTTCCTTTAGGGTTCGTTATTAGATGTTTCTAAAGACGACTTCAACTTCTAATTGGTTAAGTCTTATTTCTAATATAGAGACTCTTGTTTCTAAGAGAGTATTTCTAGTACTTCCTCAGATGGTATGAGTAACTAGAATTATAATGTTAAGCGTATGTTAAAGACAAAGGTTTCATATTTATTTTTTGCATAATTTGCAAGTACTTCGTTTATCTATTGCTGGATAAAATCCACACATGAAACAAGGAACATTGTCGGTTCTTGTTTTAAGATTCCAATCATGATGGCAGTCTCTTAGACTAGCTTGTAGATTTAGCAAAGTTATGGGAGAAAATTGAGGGAACATAAGATCCAAACTTTGAGTTAGATCATCTATTTGTTTTGTCAAATCATCTAAGTCTAGTTGTAGATTAGTAATACCATATTTTTCTACTCTCCCATGAGGGGTTTCCAAAAAAGAGTTAACTAAAGTATAATCAGAGGAATATGAAACTTCTTCTAAGTCATTGACAGATATAATAGAATATACAGAAGAGGTAGTGGAAATATCTAATTGGACTTCTACAAGATCTAAGTTAGTACAAGAGACTAATTTAACTTCTCTTGTATACAATTCTTTCTACTTGGACAAGCAGAAGATAAGTGTCCTTATTTATTACAGGCAAAATAAGTGATGGTATTGGCATAAGTTTCTTGTAGTTTAAATCTTCTGACATATTTTTCTTATTTAAATAAGATTTTTTAATTTTGCTCTTCCTTAAATAATAAGTTCTTTTTGTTTTTTATTTTTGGCTTTATTTGTATTTCATGCCTCTGTTTCCTTCGATGAGGTTGGTATTTATTTAAGCTATATTATTGTGGAGTATAAATTTGACTACAGAAATCATATTATTGATTTTTAAGTTATTTTTATATTTGAATGTACATGTATTTTTCTTTAAGTATGGCGATGATGTGTTGGACTCTTACTCCTATGTTATCATATTAGGGTGCCATTTTCATATCTATCCAAGCTTTGTGAAGTTCTTTCCCAAAATCTTTATGTAATTTACTAAATAGTCTTTCTTCTAATTCAGGATTATAATAATTATCTGAAACTATTGTAAGTGGTAAAAAGTCATTACAAAAAGATCTAATCCAGTTCCAGCTAAAACGTTAAAGTTGTTCTAAGTCACACATGACTTCCCTTTGTCTAATGTCTAAATCAATATTAGCATCTCTAGCTGTAAGAAGTTTGTGAATGGTATAACAAAAGTTAATAATATTATTTCTTTGGGATACTATTCTAGCTATCTCTTTTGAAAACTTTACCTTGTAAGCTTCCCAAGCAACTCTATCTACATCTCCAAAGTAGTTTTCTCCTACGTTCATCATAGTCTCTCCAATTTTTATATCTAATTCATATTTTGCTTGCTAGTCTCTTTTTACTAAGATAATCCATTATTTTAAATAAATATCATACAACTGTGGGTTACATTCAGTTATATTTAGAAGTACATAATTTCTTCCAAAGAATGTAATTTCTAGCGGTCTTCTTTTTCCTGTAGTTTTAAGTAAAGGATTATTATTTATATATGGAGTTATACCAATTCTAGATAGATGTCCTTGTCCGTAATCCGTTGTTCTTAAGGAACTTTTAGGATATTGTACCTCAAATGGTAGCCTTAAGGTAATTGTGGAGTGTTGGATTTATAAGATTTACTTGTTTTCTAACAATTATATTTCTTTCTTCATCAAAATATAATTCTCAATTAGCTTCTACTCTCTGATTTGTTTTTTCAAATTGTTCTAGTTCCTTTAGATCTTCTAAAGTTAAAGCCTCTGCTAGCATATATATATTGTTGGTGCAGAAAACACTAGATGATCGAACCTTGATTTTGATAATGATACGAGGTTCAAGTTAAGTGTGTTGTTGGACTAACAGGCTGATCTAGTGTGCAGGGAGCACAGGTAAAGTCCTAGTTAAGGCTAGGCAAAAAGCAAAAGTCCTAGTTGTAGGCTAGGCAAGGACAAGTCCTGGTTTGGAGGATCAGGCAGAAAACTTGGCAGGTCAAGTGCACCAGGTGCAAGCTCATGCAGTGTTGAAGGATCGGGAAGCATAACCAAAGTCCAAGCGGGTATGATCAGGAGGACTAGAGGTTTGGTGAAGCCTAGATGGTTAGAAGGACCGAGTTTTAGCAGCAAATACTTGGAGGCCAAGGACCATAACTGAGCAGAAAGTCCAATAAGTCTGGAGGACTTGGTTGGCAAGTAAGGTAATTTCTCCTGAGAGGAGTGGGTCAGGATGCGTTCTCGAGTGGAACTATAGGCGTCGGTCTAATCCAAGGTTTCAGTGGAAACCTGAAGTTAAGACTAAGAAACAGTTCGTAGAACTGTCCTTCAATCTGTTTATCTATGTTTTTGAAACTAACTTGTAATGCAGATTGGAGAGTTGAAGTCTTTGACTCCGGGCAACCTTATCCGAGGTTCAAGTCGACCAGAAGTTCCAGTCGACTGGAATGTGGATTCCAGGTGACTCAAGATCAGATAAACACAGCGGAAGTCGAAGTCTATCAAGACCCTCCACATCAGCACGGAGTCGACCAGAATGGAGATTCCAGTCGACTGGAAGGCCGAGTCAGCTGCGAGGATAGTGGATCGGTGGTCTACGTAGAATCGACTAGAACGAGATTCTAGTTGACCAGAATGTCTAATAAAAGAACTTTGAACAGAGGCTTCTAGACAGAAATTACATAGCAATTCAAGATCAAGTCACATCGAGCCGACGGTATTCTAAGCGAGCAGTCACATCCATCCAGCAGTCATAATGTCGAAATCGCGCCAGAAAGACGATCTTCGAAGCTCCGTTGTTGGTAATGATTTATTTCTATTATAATTGTTAATACGATAAAGTTGTGAATTTATCGTTGGCTTTTGTAATCGTTACAACTTGTTTCCGTAAGGAAACAAGTTTCTTAGTGGATTGCCCGTACGTAAACGATCACAGATCGTGGGCCTTGAAGTAGCATCATTCGGCTATGAACCAAGTAAAAATAAACATGTCACTTGTGTTGTTTTACTTTACTTTATTTCTGCTGCAATCTGATTTACGAGTTATTACGATCGAAATTTTGAAATCGGAGAAAAATCGTCTTCGTTATTCACCCCCCCCTCTAGCGCTTATCCGACCCTACATATATATATTCTTCTAGGCCTTCAAAAAACTTTCCATTTCTGTTATAACGTTCTCTGTCTTTTATGTTCATCATATTCAAATTATCTTCTTCGTCTTCAGTTTGTTAAGAAGTAGAATGGTTATATATGCTAAATCTTAGTGTTAAGTTCCCATATCTATCTTTGTATATAATAGAATCATTGGGTTTTAGAGTTTGATTTTGAGGTTCTAGATTCACATTTCATTCTAACCCTCCTAATGTTTCAAAATTAAATTCTCTAGATTTTAAGAAGTAAATGTTGGTGCAGGGAGTATCAGTCTACCTCTAGGGTTTCTATGTTTGATAATATACCTAGGTCTGATTAATTTGACTAAGAGTTGATCCAAATAGTATATAATATTTGGATGTGAGAAAAGTCTAGTCAAGTTAAAGTTGACCAGATGACTAACAAGAAGTCTTAGTTAGTTGGATTGGACAGAAGTCCTGATCAGTGGGATTAGGCAAGGAGAAGTTCTAGTTGGAGGCTAGGCAGAAGTCCTGGTCAGTGGGATTGGATAAGGAGAAGTCCTAGTTGGAGACTAGGCAGAAGTCATGATCTATGAGATTGGAAAAGGAGAAGTCCTAGTTGGAAGTTAGGTAGAAGTCTTGGTTAGTATAATTGGACAATGAGAAGTCCTACTTGGAGGCTAGATAGAAGTCCTGATCAGTGTGATTAGGCAAGGAGAAGCCCTAGTTGGAGGCTGGGCAAGCAGTTCTTGTGAGTGAAACAATGCAAGAAGTTCAAGTAGGTCAAAGGTGACCAGATGTTTGGAACATGGCAAGTCTACTGAGTGACTAGTCCTAACTAGAGGTTAGGTAAGACTAAGCCTAATAGGTTAAACCTACAGGGTAAGACTTAGACAAGTCTAGTAGGTCAGACAGACTATAGTTATATTTAAGTTACTTGTTTGTTGTATGCTAATCTTATAGAACTAGGAGCTAGAAGTAAAATTGAGGAAGCATAAGAGAAGAAAATAGAAGCAGTCGAACCAAGCTCGGAGTCAACTTAGGTCAAACTTGATTGATCTCGTTCCAGGCACTCAAATCATATTCCGGGTGTCCGGAATAGTCCAAGTGCCCTGGTTAATTCCAGCCACCTGACCATAGTAGATCCAGGCACTTAGACCAGGAAGAATCGACCTAGATAAAGACCGACGAAGTCGGATCGGATTGAATAGGTTTGGGGCATCCGGAAAGGGATCCGAGCGCCCGAAAGAGTCTTTATAAGGCCACTGCATGCAAGATTAAGTCCAACACATATTCTACTACTTTGTGATCCTACAGTGCTACCAAACAAGATCAAAGCTTTATTCGTGCAATTGGAGAAGTTCCAGGAAGAGTGTATTGCGTTCAGGTCCTCCAAATCAACCAACTCAAGAGTTTGCTTGTTTTTGTCTTACTATTTGTAATTTACTTTTTTATTATATATTGACTATAAGATGAGTTTCTCTACTTCCGAAAAGAGTTCTAAAAAGGAGACCACTAGTAAATGGGCACCTCCCATACATAAGCCTTGAATGTACTAACCCTGGGGGTTAGGAACCATGTAAATTCGCGAGTCTTGTATGTTGTATCCAATTCCATTACAAGTTTCTCTATGATAGTAAGTTGAACAAACGAACGAACGAATGAGATTCACTTCGCTCTCTTGCACACGCACAGGTCCTACAATTGGTATTAGAGTCTGCCAACTTTTGATAGCACTAACCGCCACAGGAGCAAGAAGGCAAATATGGAGGAGAAGCAAGGTAAACTTTTAAAAATTTTATTTAAATTGCATATTATCTGTTTTAAATGTAGGGAGAGAGGGCACTACTAAAATTAATATCCTACTAGTAAGATCTAAATGGCACCACCAGCGACAAAAGAGCAACCGATGTTAGGAGTCCAGAGAAACAAAGAGCACATCATGTGCTTCAAATGCCAGAAGTCTGGAGACTACAAGAATCGATGTTCGGAGAATATGATGAAGAACTAGTCAAATTCAGAATTAGAGGTTGCAATTCTACTAAGTTTGTTAAATTATGAAAATATCCCTAGGATTTTGTATGATAAATTTATCTTTGTTGATAAGTTAGAGAATTTAGGAAATTCATAATTAAAAATAATTTAATTAATAAAAATATTAATTTAAAAAATTCTAACTAGATAATCTAAAAAATTTAGAATTAAAAAATAATTTAATTAATAATAAGATTAATTTAATAAATTCAAAATCAAATAAATTTAAAAATTCAAAATTAAATTTAATTAATAATATTCATTTTAAAAAGCCAAATAATTTAAAATTTTTAATTAATAAAAATATTAATTTAAAAAATTCAAAATTAAATTTTACTAACAATTAAAATACACCTAACTCTAATAAATCAATTAATAAATCTGAATTAAAAATAATTTGACTAATTCAAAATTAAAAAAATGTAATCAATAAAAATTTAAATGTAATAAATTCTCATAAATTTAATCTAGATATAATTTAAATAAATAAAAAATTAGATCAAATCTGTAACTCATTCAACCACGATAACAATAAATTAAAAATTTAAATTTAATTAAGTTAATTAATCTAAAAATAATTAATAATTCAACCAACTAAGATAAAATTAATATTTATAAAGATAAATCTAACAATTCAAATTTAATAAATAATTTAAAATTAAATAATCAAGATAATTTTAAAAATAATAAGATAAATTTAAAATCCAATAAGATAAATCCCAAAATTAATCATTTAACTACTAAAAATTTAAAATTAAATCCTAAAAAATAATACAATAAATTTTAAATTTTTAAAAATAATAATTTAAATTTAAATACTAAAAATTTAAATTTAAATAATAAACTTAATTATAATCGAGTAACTTTTAATTATGAAATAATGAATAATTCCAAAAATTGAAAATTAAATCTGAAAATTTAAAATTAAATACTAAAATTTAAGAAAATAAATATATAAATTTTAACAATTAAAATCTAAAATAAAAAAATCTAAATTTAAATAATAAAATTAATTATCATCAAGTTATTTTTAATTATGGAACATAACTTAATTCAAATCAAAAATTTAAATCTCAACTTTTAAAAATTTAAATAAATAAATAAATAATTCAAATAAATGCACAATTAAAATCTATAAATATAATTATAATAAAATACTTATAATTATGAAATAATTGATAAAATATTATTCAAGCAAACAAAATTCTATAAAATTCAAAATGTTTCAAAATGAATTGACACTTTCACGGGTATACATGAAATGTATCAAATCGAGAATTTGTTACATTATTAGAAAAAAAATTATTTGACACAATTGACTTATGTATATTTGTCATGTACATGCATATGATTATTTAATAATTTATGTCAATTAAATATCATGTCTTTCATGTTCAATTCCTATTTAATCTAGAATGGTTAGTTAAGAACATATATGTGTTTAATACTTGCCCAACATAGTACCATGGTGAGGCGAGATAATAGTATGTCAGAAAAGCTTGGTATAGGTAATCAAGTGGAGTAAAGAGTATCTTGTTTGGTCTGCTTAGCTAAGTTGAACTAACTGAAGCTACCTCACCATATCCTATACTAGTTAGACTAGAGTTTCTCAAGAAATAGGTTAAGTACATAATTTTTTAAAAAGACTTTGTCTAAGAAAGTGGTCATTGTTCTAATAACCAAGAAGGTCCCTATCTCACCATGACCTAGAAATTAATTTTTGAAATATGCACTTAACTAGCTGACAGTTAAATTTGAATCTAACACAAGGTTAACATTTATTAGAACTTAACTTACTTCAATAAAGATAAAATTGATAAAACATCTCACAAACCCCATAAGGTAACCCTTGTATGTTATATATATTGAGACATTTAGAATAGGTGAGATGATAAGGACCATTAAATTACCAAGTTTTGAAATCATTTTCAAAAATATAAAACTACTTTTAAAAACTTGATATTTACTTAAAATTCATGCTTGCTAGATGTACTTATACTATAAAGTTTTTAAAAAATTATATATTTGAAAATTGATTGACTAACGCTTAGATACAAAATCTCTAGGTCAATACTGTTGGTGTAGGAAGCACCAGATGATTGAACCTTAGTTTTGATAATAGCACCAGGTTCAAGTTAAGTGTGCTATTGTGCTAACAAATTAATCAAGTGTGCAGGGAGCACAGGCAAAGTCTTAGTTGAGGCTAGGCAAAAGACAAAGTCCTAGTTGGAGGCTAGGCAAAAAGAAAGTCCTGATCTGGAGGATCAGACGGAAGTCTTGGTAGGTCAAGTGCACCAGGTGCAAGCCCATGCAGTGTTAGAGGACCGAAAAGCATGGCCAAAGTCCAATTGGGTACGGTCAGGAGGACCAAAGGATTGGTGAAGACTAGGCGGTTTGGAGGACCGAGTCGCAGCAGCAAAATCCTGAGAGCCAAGGACAAAGTCGAGCAGGAAAAGTCCAACAAGTCTGGAGGACTTGATTGGCAGTTAGGTAAACTCTCCCGAGAGGAGTGGGTCAGGATGTGTTCCCGAAGAGGAATATTAGGCGTCGATCTAACCTAAGGTTTCACCGGAAACCTAAAATTAAGACTAAGAAACAGTTCTGAGAACTGATTCTCTACCTATTTTTTATATGTTTTTAGAGCTAACTTGTAATGCAGCTTGGAGAGGTGAAGTACTTGACTCCGGACAAAGTTATCCAAAGTTCGGATGTTCTAGTCGACCGAAATGGGCATTTCAGTCGATCTGATCTTGGATAAGTGCAATGGAAGTCGAAGTATATCAAAACCCTCCACATCAGCATGGAGTTGACCGGAACATTAATTTCAGTCGACCTGAGCTGGGATAAGCATAGCGGAAGTCGAAGTCTATCGACACCCTCCACATCAACTTTGAGTCGACTTGAGTAGGACTCTAGTCGACCGGAAGGCGAAGTCAGTCGCCGAGGAAGAGGATCGCGATCTACGTGGGGTCAATCTGAGATGGACTCCAGTCGACCTGAGTGGGTTATATAAGCAACTTTGACCAAAGGCTTCGAACAACAATTCTTACACTTCCACGATCAAGTTTTGTCAAGTCGACGGCGTCCTGAGCGAGTAGAAGCAATCAACCAAGCCGTTGTAACGTCGGATTCGCTCCCAATCAAAGATTCAAGAAGCTCCGGTACTTGGGTAACGAGTTACTTTGTTTGCATTATTAAAATACGACAAAGGTTTATTTTATCGTAATTATTTGTACTCATTCCAACTTTTTTTCGTAAGGAAACAAGTTCATTAGTGAATTGCCCGTAAAAAATGATCACAGATCGTGGGTCTTGGAGTAGCAGCCTTCGGTTGTGAACCAAGTAAAAAAACTGTCTCTTATCTCTTGTTTTACTTTACTTAGTCTTCCGCTATCGCAATACTTTGATTTACGTAATCAAATGTATGAGTTTTAAAAATCAGAAAAAATGTTTATGCGCTATTCACCCCCCTCTAGCACTTAACTCGATCCTACAAACACTATGTCTAGAACCCTAAGCCACATAAGTAGAAATTTTTTGTGGTCAATAAGAGTGTCTTAAGGGAGTGTCTAGTTAAGAGGTAGGTACTTCTTGAAAGATATTATTTTGAAAAGACCTCTTAAAAATTAATTTTAAAAGGTATTTTGAAACATTACTTGGAAACCTTTTAGAAAGTATTTTTTTTTAATTCATATTTTGAAAAATATTTTTGAAAACTATAAATTAATTATTCTTTTGACTTAAATTAAACTCTAAGATACATACGAAATTTATCTTGTGGTTAACAAAAAGTCCTAAGGAAGTGTTAGATTAAAGGGGAGGTTCAAATTAAAAGAGCAAACCTATTTCAGACATTATCTTTTATAAATATTTGAAAAAAAATTTAAAAAAATTTTAAAGTCTATTTCAAAATCATGTTTAAAATTATTTTAAAATTATTTTTTAAAATTTGGGTCAAGCCCTAAGACACATAGGGAGGTTGTTTTATGATTAACAAAGAATCCTAAGGACGTGTCAGACAAAGGCGGAGATCCTGATTAATAGGATAATAAATAGTTTTTTAAAAACCATCTATTTTGAAAATATCTAAAAAATATTTTGAAAACTTATTTTATAAATCCTTTGAAAAAACTCTTTTAAAAAACCTTTGATAAAAATTATTTTAAAATTTACTATGGTCTTTCAAGAAATGACTAGATTAAGTTTTGACCATAGGAAAACCTTAAATGATTGGGATAATATTTTTTGATGGTTTACAAGGGGGAGAAGGAAAAGTAAAGTTAAATAATCTAGTATTGTCACAAATTGTTAAAATCTTGACCTATATTTAACTTAAAAAATTATCAAATATCAAAAAGGAGAAAATTATTGGTGCAAGGAGCACCAACCTGCCTCTAGGGTTTTGATGTTTGATAATATATCTAGGTTTGGTTAGTTTGACCAAGGGTTGATCCAAACAAGATTTAATATTTTGATGTGAGTAAAGTATAGTCAGGTCAAAGTTGACTAGATGACTAGTAAGAAGTCCTAATCAGTTGGATCGGACAAGAAGTCCTAGTCAGTTAGATGGGTAGAAGTTTTGATCAATGGGATTGGGTAAGAAAAATCCTAGCTGGATGCTAGATAGAAGTCCTGGTTAGTGGGATTGAGCAAGGAGAAATCCTAGTTGGAGGCTAGGCAAAAGTCCTGATTTGTAGGATTGGGCAAGAAGAAGTCCTAGTTGGAGGCTAAGCAAGAAGTCCTGGTGAGTGAAACTGGGTAAGAAGTCTTGGTGAGTAAAACTGGACAAGAAGTCTAAGCAGGTCAAGGGTTTTGATCGGATGTTTGGCACATGGGAAGTCTACTGAGCGACTAGTCTTAACTAGAGATTATGCAAGGGTAAGCTTAGTAGGTTAGACTTATAGGGTAAGACTTAGGTAAGCCTAGTAAGTTAGACAAACTACAGTTAAGCTTAGGTTGCTTGTTTGTTGTGTGCTAATCTTACAGGAATTAAGAGTTAGAAGCAAGATTGAAGAAGCATAAGAGAAACAAACAGAAGCAGCCAAACCAAGTCTGGAGTCCAGGCGCCATAGTTAATTCTAGGTGCCTGACCAGGGCAAATCTAGGCACCAGGATATGATTCCAAGTGTCCGGATAGTTCAGCCACCCGGGGATGGTCCAGGCACTTGGACCAGGAAGAATCGACACAGATAAAAATTGATGGAGTTGGATCAGATTGAATCCGTCTGGGAGACTCAAAAAGGGATCCGAGGGCTCGAAAAAGACTTTATAAGACCTCGCATATGTAAGATTAAGTACAATATATATTCTATTACCCTATGATCCTACAGTACTGTCGAACGAGACCGAAGCTCTACTCGTGCAACCGAGGAAGTTCTAGGAAGGGTGCGCTACATTAAAGACTTCCAGATTGTCCGACTCGAGTGTTTGCTTATTTTTGTCTTACTAATTGTAATTTAATTTTTTAATTATATATTAACTATAAGACATGTTTCTCTGCCTTCGAAAAGAGTTCCGGAAAGGATACCACTAGTGGACCGGTGCCTTTCATACAAAGTTCTTAGATGTATTTGTTGGCGTTCTGGATCTCCGTCCTATGTTCCAGATTCTATCCGCTCCGAAAAGCATAGAACCCCACAGGATAAAAATTTTCTCCCGCCAGGATCAATTGACAAAGTCTACAAAAGACTAAGTCAATCGATCCTTCAGGATCGCC
>JAOBBC010052373.1:0-11729 GCA_025388495.1 Curcuma longa
GAACGGTAGAAATGGTCCCATTAATGAAATGTTTATGTTGCTTCTTTATTCACATCCCCCCCTCCCCCCCCCCCCCCTTCGCATTTTCAATAGCCTATGGTAGGGTGTGGGCCTAAAGCTAGGCAAATGAGGATATGAGGTTGATGATGAGTGACCCTGAGGATAGATGAAATCAACATTTGAGACCGAATCAGAGAAGAGGTCAACATTTGATATCAAGTTGAGGATGATATTAATGACTAAGAGCATCTGCAACGCTGTTCATGGGGCGTTAATAACACCATGTTAATACACAATGTGGTGGGGTCCACATGAACGTGTTAATACTTTTGAACGCGTTCATGGCAGTGAGGTGGGCCTCACATGTATTTTTTTATTTTTTTATTAATATTCAGGTGTTATTAATGAGAGAGCGTTGTGGATGCTCTAAGGCTAAATCATAATAGTTAACTTGTCTCTAGGGAAACCATACTCCTTGGGATGAGTGCACTGAGCTGATTCAATTGGACTCGGGTCCCTCTTAGGCCCAGTCAATACCCTTTGGGTTAGGTCTGACCTGTCTTGATTTTGACTGACAACTCAGCATGATTCTTGATCAGATGGTGACGCCGAGTAGAATAGTGATTATTCTGGAGGCGAAAGATTGGAGGAGAATTGGAGAGAGCATAAATTTGAAAAAATGAGTAGAAAGTCATGACGATGCCACTGTTAATGCAGGGAGCACCAGCAGATCGAACCTGAGTTTTGATAATGGAATTAGGTTCAAGTCAAGTGTATATGTTGGACTGATATATTGATCTAAGTGTGCAGGAAGTACAGGTTTGACTAAGTCCTAGTGGAAGCTAGGTACTGAAGTCTTGGCATAGTCAAAGTACCAGGTGAAGTCTGAGTTGGTCTGGAGGACCACGCCGTAGCAGAAGTCTGGTTTGGTCAGGAGGACCAAACCGCAGCAGAAGACTGGACTGATAAGGAAGAATCGAGTCGCAGCAGAAGACTGGGTTGGTCGGGAAGGACCGAACCGCAGCATAAATCCTGGGGGTCGAGGACAGAGCCAAGCAAAAGTCCAATAAGTCAGGAGGACTCGGTTGGCATCAGGTAAATTCTCCTGAGAGGAGTGGATGAGGACGCGTTCCCAAGGGAAACATTAGGCGTCGGTCTAACCAAGGGTTTCACTGGAAACCTGAAGTTAAGACCCTGAGTTGGTTCTAGAAACTGACTCAAATAAAGTTACTTTGCATGCTATTTGCTAACTTTTTATGCAGGATCGGAAAAACCGAGAAACGTAGACTCCAGGACTAAAATGTTGATTTTTGCGATCTTGAGTCGACTCAGATGAAGGCTGGAGTCGACTCAAGCCGAGTCAATAGCGTTCCGGAAGTCAGCGCTTCTGTTTGCCGCCATTTGGACTGGAGTCGACTCAGATGGACACTGATGTCGACTCAGAGTCAACACTTATCTGGCTAACTCCACATCAGACTGGAGTCGACTCAGCTGGCGACCTAAGTCGACTCAGGCAGCGGATAATGAGCGGGAAGGAATAGTTATCATGCCACGTCGACTGGAGTCGACCAAGATACACAGTTGAGTGGTCGACTCAAGTGCTATATATAAGGCAGGCGCGAGCAGCAGCCGAGACACAACTATTTTCCTCCATTCTTTCGACTTGCTTATGCAAATTCTCTCGACGTCGGCACCCTATACGACCTAGCTCATTCCGGAAGACGCCGCTTCGCCAAAGTTCGCTATTTTGGGAAAATTCAACTCAAATTTCGGTAACACAGTAATTAATTTTATTATTTCAAATTGTACCAAATTTTGTGAAAGAGTTTTTGTATTCATTAAACTTGCTGCAGTAAGGGGCAAGTTAATTAGTGGATTTCCTGCAGTAAACAATCAAAGACCGTAGGCTTTAGAGTAGCAGCCTTGGGCTGTGAACCAAGTAAAAATAAAGTGTTTCTTTATTTTCTTGTACTTTCTTTCTGTTATCGTTTGCTTCCGTGCATACTCTAAATTATAAATTGAAACGTGTGCAAAAGCGTACACACGCTATTCACCCCCTCTAGCGTGTGTTCTCGATCCAACAAGTGGTATCAGAGCGAGGTCACTCTTTACCGGACTAACTGCCGGAAGAGCCATGATCCAGATCTAACCATGTGGGTTGAACCTTAAATAAAGGAAGTGGGTGCTCCCGTGTCTGAATCAAGAGGACCAGACACCAGGCAGAAATTCCTAGTTGTGGCTAGGTAGGAAGTCCTAGTAGGTCGAGTGGACCGAGTAGCAGGAAGTCCTATTAGGTCGGGTGGACCGAGGGGCAGAAAGCCTTGGTGGGTCGAGGATTCGGACATCAAACGGAGGCTTTCAGTTTGAGGGAGACCTGTGGTTCTTTGTTTGAGAGAGGGATTGTTGGATTGCAAGGGTGAAAACATAGTCTCACATCTAAAACACATGGAAAAGATCATGGGTTTAAAAGGATGGAAAGTATCTCCATTGGCATGAGACCTTTTAGGGAGAACCCAAGAACAAAGCCATAAGGGTCTAGGCCCAAATTGGACAATATCATACTATTGTGGAGATGCAGACATCCTTAGGGACCCAACAACCACTTCTAGGATTTTTGCCAAAATAGAAAAATTTTATTTAATTAATAAAAAAATTTTATCTCTTAAACATCAACTCATAAGATGTTTATATGGACCCAAATCCTAAGAAAGATTCCTAATAAAAAGAAAAATTTCTTAACAGACTCAAAATCCTAAAAATCATAAACGGACTTAAAAATCCTAAAAATAAAAAATAAAAAATTTTAAAACTAATAAAAATTTTCAAAACTACTCTAAATATAAAAAAACTCTAACTCTAAAAATTATAAAAAATAGTAATAAAATCTTTGAATTATCCTGCATCAGTTACTTCAAATTGAAATGAACTCGTCCTCGAGTTTATAGAAGTATCATTAGCATCTCCAAACATGAACTCAAATGCTTCACATTAAAAATCTCAAAGCCTACAACCGTGGTACTTCTAGTGGTAAGTAATGAAGAGCGATGGCTCAGGGCATCTGCTACGCGGTTTAGGCTCCTTGCTTGGTGTCTCAACGTAAAAGTGAACTTCTACAAATAGGCCACCTACCCACCTGGCATGCTGCCTACTCAGCTTGTGTTGGCCATTGATGTACTTCAAGGCTTCGTGATTAGTGAACAAAATGAACTCTTTCTGGATGAGGTAGTGACGCCAATGTTTCAAGGATTGAACAATGACATATAATTCCAAGCCGTAAGTAGAGTAATTCTTCTTGGATCCGATAATTTCTCACTGAAGAAAGCAACGGGGCGTCCTGACTGACTCAGCACACCCCCAATACCAATACCAGAAGCATCACAATTCACCTTGAACAAATGATCAAAATCAGGAAGTGTCAGTACGGATGCCTCAGTCATCTTCTATTTGACTAGTTGAAAACTAACCTCTGCTTCTTCAGACACTTGAAATCACGTCCCTTAAGACACTCTGTGATGGGAGCAATCAGAGTGCTAAAGTTTCTAATGAATCGGCGGTAGAAAGAAGCCAATCCATGGAAACTCTTAACATCATGCAAAGTCCTTGGCTAAGGCCACTGCAAGACTGCATCTATCTTCATTTGATATGTGTGAACACCGTCAGTAGAGACAATAAAGTTAAGAAAAGATACTGACGTAGTAAAAAAGAACACTTCTTCTTGTTGACGTATAGGCATTCCATCAACTTTTCAAAAATAGTACGGAGGTGATCAAAGTGTAATGCCCACGTCGGGCTGTAGATGAGAATATCATCAAAGTAGACCACCATAAATTTGCCCATAAAAGGTCGTAAGATCTGATGCATGAATCTCATGAAAGTACTAGTCACATTCGACAATCCAAAAGGCATGACCATCCACTCGTATAATCTATGTTGTGTCTTAAACGTCGTCTTCCGTTCATCTCCCGACCTTATCCTAATTTGGTAGTATCCGCTTTTAAGGTCTATTTTGGAGAAGACCCTAGAACCGAATAGCTAGTCCAACATATCATCCAAGAGAGGAATTGGATATCTATACTTAACAGTAATTTTGTTGATGGCTTGGCTGTCAACACACATACACCACGAACCATCCTTATTTGGCACTAGTAGGGCGGGAACAGCATAGAGCCTCATGCTCTCATGGAGATAACACCTTTCTAATAAGTCTACCACTTGTCGCTGTAACTCTTTGACCTCCTTGGGACTGAGGCGATATGTTGGTCGATTGGGCAAACTCAACCTTGGAATGAGATCAATCTGGTGCTGAATATCTCTCATAGAAGGTAGTCCAGGAAGAAAATCCTCTAGCATCAGCTCGACAAAATCTACTAGTAATTGTTGTACTTCTGCTGGTAAAGCCACGTCGACGGTCGTGGCCTCATCCCGACAAGACAACAAAGCATAGACTACGTTTTCAGGCTCCAGTTCATCTATAAATTTGGAAACAAAAAACAAGTTAGTATTCTTGGCTGGCGGAATTAGAGTAGTCCTTCCGGTTGTGGTGCTAATATGATCTTCTTCCCCTTGATGTGTAGAGTATACATATTCTTTCTCCCATCGTGAATAACACTATGATTATACTGCCAAGGTCACCCCAACAAAACATGACATGCATCCATAGCTACCACATCACATTAAGTATTATCGAAATATTTGCTGCCAATAGAAAATGATACAATGCATCGTCGATCTAATGTTACCTCATTGTCCTTGTTCAACTATTATAACTTGTATGGCTTTAGATGGTGGTTTATCTTCAATTGTAATTTTCGGACAGCCTCATCGGACAACGTTCTCACAACTGCCACTATCAATAATCATCTTGCATACTTTATCCGTAACTATGCAAGTAGTGTGGAATATATTGGTTCTCAACCAATCATCTCCCGAGTTGGCCTTCAGAGTGAGTAGACTCTTACGTACAACTAAGATTTCATGACCATCACCATAAAGTACCTCGTCAATTTCATCCTCATCATGCACTAGTTCATCGATTGTCTCCTTCTCATCTTCCACGTCTTTTTCAATAAATAAATTTTTTCCTTTCTGATTAGCAGGAGTAGGAGCAGGAGCAAACGTCCTGCATTCGTTAGCCCTGTGACCCTGTTCACCACAATGATAACATTTAATAGATTTAGATTTAACCTGTGGTGGCTGCTATTATGGTTGTTGTTGTGAAGGACGCAAATCTTGAGGATGAGATCGGCTGTTTTGGTCATCTCTAACCATTGGTTTCTGGTTAAGCTATTTTTCAATAACCAATGCACGCTGGTAGGTCTCTGAAACGGTTCACAATGAATGAAGACTGAGGACATCCTACAAGAGCTGACACAATCCCCCCAAGTATTGGGCCACCATCTGTTCCTCTGTCTTCGATAAGTCATTTCGGGCAATCAACTAGTAGAACTTTTCCGTATAGTCATCGACCGATTTCGCACCCTGCCTCAACATGTGAAGTCGTTGAAATAGAGTTTGGGTGTAGTCAAAAGGAAGGAAGTGAGCTCTCATCTTCTTCTTCATCTTTTTCCAGTCGGTGATCTTGGTCTTGCCTTGTTTCTCTCGTGAACGTCGTAGTTGTTCTCACCAGGCGAATGCTCGACCCTTGAGTCAAATGGCAACCAACTTTACTTTCATCCGATCGGACACCTCTTTGTAATAAAAAAATTCTTTCTATTTTGTTGAGCCAATCAATGAATCCTTCTTCTTGTAAGGTTCCTGAAAACTCAAGTAGATCAATTCAAAAATCGAAGTCTACATACCGTTCCTCTCAATTTTGACACTCCGAGACCCTATCGTGGTGATGGTAAGGGTTGTTGAAGGTGGATGCGGAATCACGGTCATAGCTCCTTCGATCTTCAAAATCCCACGTCACCAAACGCTGGATTAGTTCTGCGATTTGCCTCCGTAAATCCTCAATCATCATTTCTTGAACGGTATGATCACAGTATTGGGCTCCCTCCATCGGAACTTGATTATCGGGACTGCGACCGCCACGACCACGACCACGACCACGACGACCTTTCATCGGATATGATGTTCTCTGATACCAACTGACGTCAGATAGAATAATGATTATTCTGGAGGCGGGAGATCGGAGAAGAATTGGGGAGAGAACAAGTTTAAGAAATTTGGAAAAACTAGTAGAAAGCTGTGACAGCGCAGCTTCTAGGTTTTTGCCAAAAAAATTATTTAATCAACCAAAACTTCTGGTGCCATAAACATCAACTCATAAGATGTTTATATAGACCCAAACCTTAAGAAAAATTCCTAATAAAAAGAAAAAATTTCTTAACAAACTCGAAATCCTAAAAATTCTAAGAAAAATTCTTAACAAACTCAAAATCTTAAAAATCTTAAACAAACTTAAAAATACTAAAAATAAAAAAATAGAAAATTTTAAACTACTCTAAATATAAAAAAAACTCTAACTCTAAAAATTATAAAAAATAGTAATAAAATTTTTAAATCATCCTACATCAGATGGTGCACATGGGGACTATAGGCGTCATATCAAATAGTTATGTCATGAGTACAACACCTTGAAGGAATGAATAAATACTGAAAAATCATGTTGGCTTTCTTAAAAATTATTTTATAACATAATTGAAGTAGATTTTTCCAACCATTTTAGGGCTTTATTTAAGATCATATAAAACTCGTTTGTATCATGCATAGTTCACTTTGATCGTATTCCATGAAGAAAGGCCCACACTTGCTGATAAAGACATCATTTCTAAGATGTAGAACCACTAAAAGAGTTTGAAAAAAAAATCCTCATTAGCAATGTGAGTTATTTTGTTATAGAGGTAGAATATTCTAGTTCAGAAATGTGAGTTATTTTATTTATGTGTCGCTGGTTTGACCTTGTCAGAGGAATGAAGGTGTATCTACAGTATAATTTGATTGAAATAAATCATAAGAGATTGTATAAAAGATATGTTTGTGTTGGGACAACAAGCGATTCAAGTATTCTATACTTCGTATCCTAGTTTGAAACATGACAAAAATGATTGGTGGGTTGTTTGTAAAATTAAACCAAAGTACGGAAAAAGATTGAGGAATGTTGGGAAGACATTGCATATCAATAAGAGGAAGTCACAAATACATTTCAAATCAAGGAATATATTATTTCAACATTATGAGATTCCATTGGAATAGTGATAAATGTGGATGCAAGTGAAATTCATGAGAATGAATTTGATAATGACGACGACGACGATGATGATGATGAGAATGCTAATGAAAATGAGAACTTTGATGTTATTATATAATCTGATAAATGAGATCTTTAAAAATGATAATGTATTTTTTATAAGTAAATTTAATTTTAATCTGTACATTTATATAACTTGTTGCTTACTTAATTGTCTATATACTCTCTCATTGTTAAATATTGATGATTATCTGTTAATGCATTGTAGTTTTTCTTATAGGTCATTACAGGTGACATTATTTTTGGTGTTTGGTTTTGCACCTGCTTTGATCTGTTAGCAAATATGATAACTTTTTTAATATTTTTTATTATGTAACAAATATTTATTACTTTATCTCCCAACATTTTTGGTTGACAGTTTTGATACGGTGGCCATAGACGGAGAACTCCTAGTCAATCTGCTTCGGCACCTGATACGTTACCTATGACCCTTCTGATCCTGTAGGAAAATCTCATGCACCTTCATCGAATTCATCGCCATTGTAATCTCTAGGTTTTTCGGCCAGACAGTCCACTACTAAGTTGTAAGATATTCGTTAGTATATAGTCCCTCACAGAGATTCATAAGTATTTAAAAATTTAGCATTTTTTCAACTACTATCTTAATTATTTAACAATGTTTATTTAAAATTTTATAATAGATTTCAAAATTATGTACGTGTTACTCGCGAGATCAATAAAATAGTGAATAACCATTGGAGAGGAGCTTCAATGACATATACCAGCACTCTAGAACCTACAAAAGAGTTATGGTGGAATGAGTTTAAGGTATATATTCCCTTTAGTTAATATATAAAATTAAAAATAATATATAATCAATTATTTTTTTAAATTTTATTAGGCATTAAATTATGAGTCATATGAAGAATTGAAAATAAGGAGAATCATTAAGAAAAAAATATGGGGATCACATTCGACATGAATTATGCGAAAACTAAGGGGAAAAGCCACCGTGCATCACTGAAGAAAATTGTGCCAGGATCATCAATTTTTGGCAAACCGAGGAGGGCAAATAAAAGAGTCACCAGAATAAAGCAAATCAAACTTATAATTCTAGAGACTCATCTGCCACATATACGGGAGTGTCGATTAATATTGATGAACATACACGTAGATCGATAATTTTGTTTATAAACATTAAGTTGTTAATTTATTTTAAACTATTATATTATTTCTAACAATATTTTTTAGGCTAAGAAAATGGGGAAGGAGTCATTGTTTATATACACTTTTACTCGCACATTTCAAAAGAAAAAGAAAGATAAGACTTGGAGCGGGGATAGAGCTAGAACAATTAAGGTTTGGATTAAATTTGGATCTTAATTTCTAACTTAATTTGATTCTAATACCTACTCTATTTAGCTTATTAAATTTATTTCTATTATAATACAGGAGAAATATGATGAGCTAGAACTAGCACAGAGAAGTTCAGGTGTTAGTGATGACAATGATGGATTTGAGCTCTCTGTTGGGAATGATCTGAATATATGATTGGAGACGAGTGGGGATCCAAAAGGGGGGAAGGATATTGGAAATGAGATCTTTAAGCAGAACTCATAGAGTTGCTCATAAATCTTCCATCTCACCAACAATAAAGGCACAAACAGAAAATCTAACTGAAGAGACTAGCAATTTGAAGGGAATAATATTGCAAAGAGATCAATAAATGATAGAAATACGTCGACAACAGGATCTCATAATGCGGCATCCTTAGTTAAGTTCTGCTCCGAGTTAGATTCCTCTTGGTTCTGATGATGACGATGATGATGATGATTCTTCATAAATCTAGTTGTGTATATATTTTATTTTGCTTAGAATTCATGTTTTAAACATGTTTTTATTATTGATTAGTACTATATTTTGGGTTTGAACAGGGTTGGTGAGACCAAGGATGGCGGTGAAGTAAGTATTAAATATTTACATGTTATAGTTATTTTGTACAAAATGATTTTTTTATGTTTTATTTTCTGATGTAGGAAAAGAAGAAGTATGGAAGGATCAGAAAGTGGAGCAGAAAGTATTTGTTGAGGACGATGATGCCGAGGATGATGATATATTTTGCATCTAGTAGTCATTTTGAGACTTTGATATGAGATGTTTTAATTTGGACATGTTGATGTGTTCTTAGATATGTTTAATTTGTTTGACAGTGACTTATACTATGAGGACTTGTTTGTTTAGAATGATGTTGGATGTTTGTTTGTAAATATGTTTGTTTGTTTGTTGCATGTTCACTCCGAATCCCAATTCAATTTCGATCCACAGTGGAAGACTAGTAAAGTTGTGAAGAAGAAGAAAGAAAGAATGAGCCAAAAAGAAAGAAAGCTTAGGGAGAAGAGTTGCCTCCGTGCACAAAAAGAAAAACTCATCTCCTCTAACCTACCTCCGTTGATCTTTATATAGTCCTCCAGAAGGGAATCTCAACATATCCGACTAGCTATCCACCTGAGGAGTGGTTAGGGCACTAGAGGCAACAATTGTTAGACGATACTTTTGACATCATCAAGTCGTTGGTCAGGTGTCACCTTCTACGGTTGTCGAATCATCAGGCATAAGTCGTTGAAGGTTGAGGTCGACTGAGTTTCCTGCATTCGAATGATAAATTACTAGATAAATACTGAATGCTCGAGGATGTAGGTCGATTGATCCGAGATGCAGGCCGAGTCGTAAATGCTCTGGAAGACCGATGAGTTGGTTTGCTCGGGATGGGACTATGATGACTCGAGATGCTCGAGAATAACTCTGACAACTCAAGGTGCTCGGAAATAACTTTGGATAGTATCAATAATCAAGCCTTATGGGGAGAGAAGATAATGACTAAAAGAGTTATCACATGATGGATGTGAGGATACTAAAAATTGCTTTAGTTTGAGAAAGTGCAACAATGGAGAAAGCGGACTATGGCAAGGTAGTTGGCTTTGAGGTCATCGTATCAATCACGTGAAGGAAGGGATTCTCTGAGCCAATGGTGTTGCGTGACACCGACAGAAATGACAATGAGGATCAGATGGAACTATGAAGAAGGTTGAAGGGGTGAACTAGTCTCTTAGTTTCTGGTCTTTGATGAACTCAATGAACGGTGGGTGGTGCTACTCTAGTGGCTACAAACATGTAAAGGCAAAGAGACCAATTAGAATAAGGAAAGTTGTAGTAATTGTTCATCTCCGGAACATGGTTGAGTTGGTTATGACGGGACAGACTTGCTGAAGTAGTAGTAATTGTTCGATGAATGTCTACACTAGAATAGAGGTGATGACATTGACAGTGACACACTAGAGGTGTTAGCCATAATCGAAGAGGGAAAGATCTATCGCCAAATCAGAGGCCACAATCATCATCTTGTAGTCTCCAGTCCAACTAATTAATAACCCAATAAGAAACATAAGAGGATCAAAATTGGCTAGCCTTGATATCATATAGGATCTTGAAAGGGACTAGTGTATGTATTAGTTAAACTATAATCAAAAGATAGATGGTACTTTACATAGAAATATTTACCAATAGAGGGATTCATCAAATCTTTCTTTTGCTTGATCTTATAAACCAATAATCTTTTCTTATCGATTATTTTCATTAGTTAAAATTGAGGTGAAAGAATATCAATAATAGATTGTTGGAGCTTAACCACAGCCCAATGTGTTCCTTAGTTTACCTCATCAACACTGATCGACCTACTACTCTCTTACTCTTCTCGATCGATCATGTCTTGATCACTCCATCTCATTAAACTAAAAGCGAGCTGAGCTAGCATGCATCAACAACTCGTCCATTAAATGAGCCAAAGTGAATTTCATGGACAAGATCAGACATGATCCTAATGCTACACAATGATACTTCTTTCCCCCTCCAGTATCAATGGTTGCTAGTTAGAGTAGTTCTTGAGCTGCCTCTCTTTATGACTAGATGACCAATCAAAACTTGTAATCTTGCACCATCCCCTTCAAGTTCCATTAATGGCGATGCTAATGGATTTCGGAAAGCAATTCCTCGCGCAACTACCATTCTGGGATGACTGGTTGTCAGTCTTGGTGGACGATAATCTTACGATAGATCGCCCATTGGCATCTGAATTCTTACGTAGTTGATTGATACCGGGCACTAAAACTCTCTCAGTCCATTCTTCAAACAAGTTGGTGGCTCCGCTTTGCCAAACACCCCCAACTATTCGATCGAGTGCCTCTTCATCGATCTGTAGCGTTTGCTGGTCGCCCATGATCTTTGTGATCTTCGACGAGATGGATCTCGTGACCCTATCCCTCAGTGAGCCAAACTCAACTGGTTTGAACACGACGGTTGCATCCACCATGTCAATTAGCTGAGAAGCATGAGATGGTGTTGGGCACCTAATGGCAAGCTGCTGCCGATGCTTGTGCTCCTGCTCCACAGTGAGGTCACTGGTATTCCATGAGCCCTCTTCTGAAGAATCATCTACACTGACAGCTAAATTCAGATCGAGAGAAGGTGTTTTCTGCTTCTT
>JAOBBC010052867.1:0-20642 GCA_025388495.1 Curcuma longa
TGGTTGCGCGCCGCCGGCGAGTGCGCGGGGTTCGCCGTGGGAACCGCCTCGCCCGGGAACATCAAGCCCACTCTTGCGGCAGCGTTATTGGCCTAAGATAATAGTATAATATATAATATATTTATAGAACTTATCAATTGATGGATTAATAAGGAAAGGATATATTTTAATAATTATTATACCTTTAATTTTATTTAGTCATAAAAAATATTTTTTTATGACTTATGAGATAATTCTCTTTTAACCCGATAAATTCAACAAGGGATCTTTAATATTGAGTTTATTTGTTAATCTGTTGAAATGTTATTTTGATAATGACCGTAAAAATCACAGCAAATTTTCATATGTTTTGTACGTACATGAAAGATAGAGTTTGCAGTAAGATATGCAGTTCCAATATTATCACACAAAATTTTTGGTGCAACTTTTGATGAGTTCTAAAAAGAAGTGATTAAAGTCAAATAATTTCAGATGTTGTATTGGCTATAACTTTATATTCAACCTCAGTGCTTGAACGAGAAATCGTAGGTTGCTTTTTCGAATTCCATGAGATAAAGTTCCGTCCAAGAAATATTGCATATCCACTAGTAGAGCGTCTATCCTCAAGATAGCTTGCTCAATCCGCATCACTAAAAGCATTTAAGTCTTGAGATGATTGACGATATAAGAGAAGACCATGTAAAATAGTTCCTTTTCACACTTTCTCAGTTTTGTTCAGTGGGAGCATACATGAACTGACAAGTATGATTTATTGCAAAGGTAATATCAAGGCATGTGATAGTGACATATTGTAAGGCTCCAATAATGTTTCGATAAACTTAGGGATCAAACATAGTAGGAGAAGATGCAGAGAAATAGTTTATGGCGATTGGTGTTGATATTGGGCGTGTTCCATCCATCTTAGATCTTTGAAGAATTTCAGTATTGTACTTGCTCTAAGAGAGAAGACGAACCTTCATTGTGTGGGATAAGTTCAATATCAAGAAAATAATGTGCATTACCTAGATCTCAAATAGAAAATTCTTGATGGAGAAGACGTAATAGAGTTGTGATGTCTTTCTGATCATTTCCAGTAATTAAAATGTCATCCACATAAATAAGAAAGAATATCATAGAGTCATCATTGTATTTGTAGAATAGAGAAGAGTCGCTTTTAGATCCAGAAAATCCTTGACTTTGTAACCAACTGGATAGAATATGTAACCATGCACAAGGGGCTTGTTGAAGACCATATAAGGATTTCTAAGTTGACAAATATAAGATGAAAATTGTGGATGGAGGAACCCAAGTGGTTGCTCCATAAATATAGTTTCCTCAAGATGACCATGAAGAAATTCATTGGAAACGTCTAATTGTTGTACAGACCAATTAGAACTAACAACTATTGATAATAATAATCTGATAGATGTAATTTTGATGACTGAGCTAAAAGTGTCATTAAAGTCAATACCTAATTGTTGATTAAATCTTTTGGCTACAAGTCAAGCTTTGTATCGTTTAGAGAACTATCAACTCGATGCTTAAGACGAAAAACTCATTGCGAGCCCACAACATTCATGCAGGAAGTGCGTGGAACTTGGCTCCATGTTCCATTACGAAGAAGTACATCAAACTCCGAAGCCAGTGCACTACGCCAATTTGGATCGTTGTTCGCTTGTGAAAAACAAGTTGGTTCAACAAATTTTGAAGAAACCACTAAAGCTCACGGAAGGGGATGTCAAGTTTTCATTGGTGGGCAACGTGCATAGATGTCACTTAAGAGCAAAGTATGATGAGGAGCATCATCATTTGAATCACCTGTGGATGGCGAAGAGACAATAGTAGGGTGACATGGAGATTTAGATGACGGACTTGTATTATTTGATGACCCAGAGTTAGAGAGTATAATATCTAATGATGCTTCTAAGATTGGCACGGAATAGGTTCTAACATATTATCCCTTCTGTTAGTGCATCATGCTCTTAATGGAATAACCACTTGGGGTGATTCTGATGGTATAGGAGAGATTAAAGAGAACCCTGGAGCAGAGCCTAGGATGTCATCCCCTCTTATTTCATCGTCTCATCGAATGAGCAACTTGTGAGAATTCTGATGGGATATTAGGTGGTATTAAGAAAGTACCACTGTTTCCTAAGGATGAAGTTGTTGTTGTGGTTGCAAAAGGAAATAGAGACTCATCAAAAATAACATATCAGGATATATATATACTTCCGATCGGTATATGCAGACAATGATACCCATGGTGCAAATTACTATAGTCAAGAAAAACACATTGTTGAGAATGAGGATTTAGTTTATGTGTATAGAGTAGGGACATAACCACAGATAACATACGCAACCAAAGATACGTAAGAAGATGTAATTAGGAGGCTGAATATAGAGTTTTTCCATGGGACATTTATGTTAATCAATGGGGTAGGTAGACGATTAATGAGATAAACTGTAGTTTGGACTACATCCCAAAATTTTAGAGGTACAGATGCATGATTAAGAAGAGTCAAAGCAGTTTTGATTATATGACGATGTTTCCTCTATGCGGAACCATTTTGTTTAGGAGTGTGAGGACATGAGATTCGATGAAGGGTGCTAGAAGAGTCTCGATGACGATGAAGTGCTTGATATTCACCTTCCCAATCAGAGTGGAGAGAGACTATTTTATGGCCAAAATAACGTTCGACATGTCTTTGAAATCGACAAAAGATATCAAATAGAGCAAATTTACGTTTCATGAGAAGAACCCATGTAAACTTACTAAAGTCATCAATAAAAACCACATAATAAAGAAAATCTTGATTTGATAAAATAAGAGCAGGACCCCAAACATCAGAATGAATTATTTCTAAAGGAAAACTAGACACATGAGAAGAAGGGACAAAAGGTAATTTGTCGCTCTTTGCTTTCAAACATGCTCCACAAAAAATGTGATGAAGATGCTAAAGAAGTTGGCAAGTCAAACCAATTAATGATACTTTGAATGAGACGTAAAGATGGATGACCAAGTCGTGCATGCCGGGCAGACTTATTTGTGCGTTCTCCAATGAGGACTTTGGCGGATGTAGGTTAAAGGTAATAAAAACCATCTCTAATTTCTCCTTTGAGCAGGGTGATTCTAGTTGTCGGATCCTTCACAAGAGAATGATTAGGATGAAATTCAAAAAAATATATTATTGTCAAGAATAAATTGATAAACAAAAAGTAAATTTTTAGTGATGGAAGGAACATGAAGAGTATTGCGCATGTGAAAAAGTTGACCAAATGAATGAAAGAATGTGTTTCCGAGATTAGCAATTTACAAACCTGAGCTATTGATTACTTGTACCCTGTCAGGACCATTATAGGAGGAAGCTTCTGCAAGATTGTCATAATTCGGTGTGACATGATGAGTCACTCCAGAATCTGGATGCCATTCAGAGATCAAAGAATTTGCCGTAGGTACATAATGATTGCTTGCAATAGAGAATGCTCCTACATGAGACGATGAAGTTGACGATGAAGCTTGATTTAGATTTGAGGATGAAAGGCCTCCTGAAAAATTTGAATCAAATCTCCTATAACATTGATGAGCAAAGTGACCATTTTTGAGACAAATCTGACAGCGCCCTCGAACTCGACCTCGACCTTGATCTTGTCTTCGTCCTTGTCCCCATCCTCTATTTCTTCCACCTTGATTTCTTTGATTTTGTTGATGATGGTTAGCACCATCAATATTGCGGGTCGTGTGGACTGAAAGAGCGAGATAATCCGACATCCTCTGAGATTGTAGTTGTAGGAGTATTTCATGAGAGGATAGCATGCTATGAAGGGTATCGAGGGACACTTGATCGATGCGAGTAGTCACACTAGGAATAAAGCTATCATATTGAGGTCCCAAACCTACAAGAACATAGATTAGTAAATCTGCATCTGAAATTGGATGTCCAATCACAGCTAAATTGTTGGAGATGGTCTTGATTGATTGCATATATTCATTAATAGATTTATCTCCTTGTTGCACTGATTGTAATTGCATGCGAAGTTGAAGAACACGTGCTTGACAGTGTGAGAACATGGAAATAATTATCAACAAAGACGGCAAAAAAGTCGCCCCTCCTGCTTGGAAGAAATAGTGCGGCGTGAGATGCTGGACGTGAACCTCCAAGCGCAAACGACAAAGACGATGTAGAAGACGACTATGAAGAAGAGAAAGAGATTATTGGCGGCTCTGATACCATGTATAAGAATACATAAGAGAGAAGTAATAAAGGAATAATAAACTTATTAAACCCTAAGGTAATAGTACAATATATAATATATTTATAGGACTCGATCAGTTAACCTATTAATAAGGATAAGATATATTTTAATAATTATTATATCCTTGATTTTATCATAAGAAATAATTCTTTTTTATAACTCAGTCCTATGAGAGTGTTTCTGTTGGTCTTTGGCAACGTTAGCAGTGAGCGAGGGATGGTGGAGGCGAAGCATGTGAGGGAGGAGGCCGGCAAGGGGGAGAAGCCGGTGGCGTTGGCGCTTGGAGGTTTTTTTTGAAACCTCTTATATCAATAAATAAATTTGAATAATTTATTAAATTAAATAAAAAAATTTGAATACATATAAATTCAGCTTATTAATATTCATAAATAGAGTTGGTGAACTATTCATCAACAAATTCACAAATAAAATTTATAAATCATATATTCATCAATAAAACTGTTATTAATATGGTAAATAAATAATTTTTTTAAAAAATGAATAGATAAACTTGTACTATTAAGTTTAATAAACCAATCGAATAAATTTAAAATTATAAATTTTTTTAATAATCAAATAAATTTGAATGAGAGCTTGATAACATCCAATAAACTAAGTTCTAAGTCAAGATTGAATCAAATTCAAGTCCGTAAAAAAGAAACCAAGGTAAATTTAAACAACCATTTTAACAATTTAATTCATTTTAGACTCAGTTTAGCTTGACTTGATTACTTTATCAAACAAACTTGAACACCATAAAATTTATCTTTATTCGATTCGTTTACAATCTTGCTTTACACAATAACATACGATACAATATAAATAATAAAGCAAATTGTAATTAGTTGGAACACCTTCGCTTGTTTTACATAAAATAAATTTTGTCAATTTTTTGTACATATAATAATTTTTTACATTTTGTGCACGAAGGGAACACAAATGAATGTGTAAGGCTCGTGAACTAAGATAGAGGGGTTAAATTTGCTTGTGTTCTATCCAATGTGCGATTCAGATCAAACTTCAGTTAACTTCAAATATCATCACTTCGCTTCTATGTTGCGCTTGTGTTTTGTCTTAAGTAGGTGACGATCAGAATTTAGTTAAATTTTAAACTGATTATGAGATTGTCGAAACTCATACTAAGAATCTATCTACAAACTTATCACCACAACAACATTTCATATAACAGTTATGAGTACCATTTTGATAATGTGAACTAGCTAGCTAAAGAACAGACATGGTAGCTTGAACATAGCAGTGATAGCATGCATAATAATCAGTCCCCTGTCTCTGTAATGTCTACATAATAATGATTCCCAACAGGTGTGATGAATCATGCTTTAACTTCTTTTTTTTTTCCCATCTTATCTATGCACATCATTCTTGTTATCCATTCCTTCAGGAAGACATTAATTCACAGAAGATTACTCTCCATCTCCCTCAAATTGAAACTGACTTCCTATAAATTGGCATTATCAAAATTTTCAGCATGAAACAAAATCCTGATCAGTGTTCAGTTGTTTGAGTGAAATCGACACTGTCTCTCATTGTAATAAGTCAAACTAGAACTTTCTGACTTTGCGAGCAGCAGCACTTGATGTCAGTGTCAGGAAGAAGATGCAAGACTTTTGCACAGTAGAAGGATGTAGTAGATTAGAAAAGGTAGATAATTTCATATAACCTAAGTGTTCTACCAGTCCAGATGCCTGGACTCCAGAGCCAGATACTTAGACTCGGGATGCCCTGGCACGCGAACACCTCGAGTCTCCTGATTCAAGATGCTCCAACACCCTGACTCAGGCTTGGAAAATTCCTTTACAACACCTTAGTCCGAGTGCCTAGACGTGAGACGACCTAATTTGAGTTTCTAAGCCTCTTGACACTAAACAAAAATAATAATTATTCTGGAGATAGAAGATTAGAAGAGAATATATATAGACGAGAAGACTAAGTCCAATTTGACAGCAACACTAACCTTTTGATTTCATCAAGTCTAGAGTGTTAGCAAGCAGAGCCTTATCACATGGATGGGAGAATCCAATCCCTCCAAAGGAACTTCCTCGTAAATGACAGAACTCAACAATCACCTAAACAAACAAATTCACTGGCAATAAATTGGACGATCTGTTGATACAGTGCAAGAAACAGTGTAGATGAAACGAAAGACGATTTTCTTTTACATGTATTGAGACTGCATGCTTTCATCTGTTTGGAACATGCAGTGATGGACCTTCGGAAAACAGAAGACTAAACATGCGTCAACGGGAAAAGTCGCCCATTTTCCGATCTCGCCTCTGTTCCAGGCATCCGTGCCCAGTGTCCAGGCGCCGTCAAAACAATTTCACGCATGAGAAGTCTTAGACCTCGAGTACGTACGTAGACTGCAGCATGGAATGCATGACAACTCTGCCGTCTTTGGTTCGTCTTTGGTTCGTCTTTTACGGCCGCAGCTTTTATCTCCTCCGCTGGGGTTTGGGAGCAGAAGAGGAGGGTGATGGATCTGCATAGCGTCCCATCGTGCCATGGCAAAGCATGCACGCCAAGGCCGGGCCAATCGTACAGCAATCCATCGCTATATCATTTACCTCGATCCGGGTGCTCTCTTTCTTCAACTCCTTCTTGTATTAATTAATATAGCAATGGCTTACGTACGTCTCTCTCCGTCTTTAATTTCTTTCTTTTCAGTTTCTACCCTTACAGTTAGTGTTTGCTTTAATTCTCCCTCGTCTGTCTGTTTTCTAGCGTCAAGAACTGAAACAGGTGCTCAGATTCTTATCCCGACGTCTGATTCGATTCAATTTGATCTTTTTAATCTTTATTGAGATTGATTCTTTTTAATCTGTGTGTTTATCCAAGGGTACTTGGACCGTCCAGACATCTGGAGTAATATTCGGACGCCCAAATCCAGTCAACTCAGGTCCAGACTTAGTTTAGTTGTTTTTATTTGCTCCTCTTATGCTTCCTCCATCTTACTTCCAACTCCTAGTTCCTACAAGATCAGTATACAAACAAACAAGCAACTTAAGACTACCTGTAGTCCGTTTGACCTACTAGTCTTATTTAAGTTTTACCTTGTAGGTCTAACTTACTGGTTTACTCGTGACTAACTTTCCGTTAGAACTAGTCATTTTCATAGGTAAACTTTCTACCTGTCAAATATTCTACCTGCCAAATATTCTGTTTGGATTTTTCCTTGCCTAACCTTTAGTTAGGACTAGTCACTTCGATAGGTAGACTTTTCACCTGTCAAAAATCTAATTACCCTTGACCTATTCGGATTTTCCCTAGCCCTACCTCCAATCAGGACTTCCTTGTCCGGTCCTTCAAACCAAGTCTTTATTACCTAATCCTCTAGATTTGGACTTCATTTGTCTAATCTCCAGCTAGGACTTTCCTTGTCTAGCCTCCAACTAGGGCTTTCCCTACCTAGCCTCAATTAGGACTTCTCCTTGCCCGGTCTAACCGACTAAGACTTCTTCCTAGTATTCTAGTCAATCTTGATCTGACTAGACTTCACTCACATCCAAATATTATGTCATGTTTGAATCAACTCTTGGTCAAACAGACCAGACCTAGGTGTATTATCAAATATCAAAACTCTAGGGATAGACTAGTGCTCTTGCACCAATAATACCTTGATTTTACCAAGGGCACATAACTCCAATTACTACTTCCGCAATAGTATTACCCAAAGGATGTTCACATTCTTCGAGGGCTAGTCATATAAAATAAACAACAACAACAAACAATGCTCATTCTTTTAAAGGATCGTTATGTCAAAACAAAAGAATGAAAAGGAAAAGATGTTGATTTCATTAATCAAAAAGTAAGTCAAAACAATTACATTTGGAGAAAGGAGGATACAAAAGAAGCAACTAAATAGTAACGAGAATACATCTAATCTTGTCTCTCGGAAGAAGATAGGCTATCCCAAATCTTCCTCAGATCTAGGAAACTTAGATCAACACCCCACAGTATGAGGCCTGATTGTAGGAACTAGTGACTAGCTCCTTCGAACCCATGCCGTAGCATAATGCTAGTCCGAGCCCCTAACATATCGTAGTATTTCTGGGAGGTAAGGAAAGTTGACTTCCTATCCTACCAATGCTCTTCCTCACCCTCTTTATAATCCGCTAGCTCTTGTTTACCAACCTCCATTTCGGAAGTTGTCTTCTCCAATTCCATGGTAGTTTTCTCTCTTTGCCCCCTCTCTTCAGCTAACTGTTGCTCCAGGTCTTGTCTCTTTGCAACCACTTCTCATAGATCGCAGTGGAGCTCTCCTTATTGCACGTGGAAGGACACTAGGTTAGCCTTGCCCTGGGTAGTCTCCTTTTTGAACGTATTGACCTCTGCTCTTGCCTTGTTAACCTCTTCTTCCGACATTTGAAAGGTGGCCCAACCCTTCTCTAAAGCCTGCTCCATTTGATGAATCTTCTCAGTTTGGAGCTCGGTCTCCTAGCACAGTTTCTCTGTTTCAACCCGAGCTGCCTCAACATTGGCCTGACCTTTCTTTGCAACAGCTAAGGTCTCCTCAAAATCTCGAGTCGTTTGGGATAGTTCATTCTTGAGCTTGATCACCTGAGCCTCTAGGTGATGGTGCTCATGAATATAATAGGGTAGTCGGTGGTGAATCTTTCTATGCTCTTTCCAGGTATGTATAAGCATCAAATTAGTATGCCAATTATGTTAAACAATAGAGAGCAATATTTCTTACCTTAGCAAGAGAACCATTGAGGAGCTCGTCAGACTCTCTAAGCCCATGCGTGGCAGGACCTCAGTTTCATAGTGGTGAATCTCTTCTAGATTATACCTAGAGCGCTCCTCCCCCTCTTCTGAGGAAGCTCGAGGAGCCCTAGGAGGAAGGGTACTGTGAAGTTGGGATCCTGTCTCAAACACAGCAAGTGATCAGGTGACTCGACTCTATTTTGGAGCCGGGGCTAATGCATTATTTTATCATGGGAATTTTTTGTGCGACCTTCCAGAGGTAGACTTCTTAAAGGAAGGGCTGTCAAAGACTCCTTCTGAAGGGATCGTCGGTGTGTTGGGAGCTCATCGGTCTGCCTTGCTCGATAAGGGTATTGCGCTTATATCCATAGAAGGAAGCTGCTTCTGCACTCGACTCCTCTTCTTCGGCCGAGGCTCCCAATGGGTCCTAGCAGGTGTCATCTCCATTATTTCCACCTCGGCAGTTGAGACCTGGGCTTCAAACACTTGTTCAAAGATCTCCTTTCTAGTGGGAGAAGTTGTAGGCTCATGGATAGAGGCCTGGGAGTCCTCGACCTCTATAGGTTGATTGCTTGCCATCATCGTGGCTCCAACTCCAACAGTCAAGGACTTAGCAGCATCTTCTAAAATTCACCAACTGTCAATCATTGTCAAATCTCATTTCAGAGTCTTGTTAACAGAAGTGTTCATCATGATGTAACCTACAAGAAAAGGGAACGATTAATCAGTATAAAAGATGATACAATAAAAAATAGAAGTCTTACTCAGTTGAATTTCCAAAGAGATGAAATTTAGACTCATGCCAGCTCGGTACAGAAGGGCTTCATTATCCACTAGGATATTCACGTTGAATTTCAAGCCCGAGAAGATGTCTAATACGGATAGGTAGGTGGACTACACTAATAGAGGGCTGGTTGTGGGACATCTCGGGATACTAAATAGTAGGCCAGGTATAAGGTTGGGGGAGCTTGATGAAGAAATATCTATTCTTCCATCCCTTATGGGAGGTCAGATACTTATCCAGAAAGTTACAGTCCGACCTCACCGCGAAGTAAACGACACCAGACTCTCCTCACTTGTGATAGAAGAAGGAATGAAAGATGGTGGAATCAAGTGGAACTTGATATATTTAGGAAGTGATGGTGACACTACAGATCAAATGATAAGAGTTTGGGGCAAACTAGGATAAACAACATTGCAAATAGGTATCCAGGTCTTGAAGACAAGAAGGGATAGGAAGCCTAAGATCACTGGCTAACTGACCTTGAAAGAAGGTAACATAATCTGATGGCGCCTAATGGGGTCGATGTTTTGGGGTTGTGATAACCCTAGAATTGATATGCCATGATTAGGGTTTCAAATTGATTTAATTATCAAAATCCCACAAGGAATACAAAACAAACGAAGTATAGGGGTCTCGAGTCGTATTTTTCTGAGAACTAATAGAAAATTATGTAAATTGAGCTTGCGTGTCGTTCTTTTTGGGTTTTCTTTGTAAATGAGTGTTTTCTATTGAAATGTAAATGAAAATGCAATGAATTAATAAAATGCAATGGAAACCAAATTATCTCATAATCTAGAACTGCAATCAATTCAAAGTCAAGATATGAAACCTAAACTAGCTAGGATTGGAACTTGCCATCTCCAATTATGAAATGCAAAAATCAACTTCTCAAATGATAGGAAATCAGAAATTAAGCTAACAACTACAACAGCCTCATGTGAAGCTCAACACAACATCAATTCAATGAAGTAAACCACTAGAACATGAAATGCAAAAAACCAAACCTAACGTGCAATGCAATTATACAATTTAGCTATCCACTTCCACTTAGCTAGGAATAAAATCCCTACTCAAACCAATTGAACCCAGCAAACTGATACATGGAATCCAAATGGCACAGAACAGTGACTTTCAAAAATGGAAAGTATTAGACATGAATAATGCTAAGCTCTAATTGAATCAGATAACTTAACTAAGGAATCAATAAAACCAATCAAAACAAATAACTCAACTAATGTTTATAACTAAGCAAATTGGATTTAAAAAGTCTGAAACAAAAGGTTTAACAGATGCTAAAAATGCAGAAACAGTGGGCAGAAATGAATTGCAAAAACATCCCAGAATCCTTCTTCCCGTGTTTCCTCAGTTTGGTGTCAAGCAAACTGTCGAATTCAACAATGTTGTTGTCGACAATCCCTCTGGAAGCTGCAAGGTGGTCGCTGGTCTCGTTGCTCGCAGCCCGAACCCTGAAAACCTCGAAGAAACCCTCTCCCAGGAAAACAGAGCACTGCACGATATCGATTTAAGCTGGCAATGCTGGATTTCCTCCCTTCTTGCGCTGATGGCATTGCTGAAGATATGGATGAGCTCCGCGATCCTCAGAGAACCCCTCCATGAACCGCAGCGTCTGATGGTGTAGTAGCTTGTCGGAACAGCCAAAAATAGGGGTGTCGACGCCGGAGAAATCCTCACCGGCGCACGCCTTCCAGCTACAAAATGTCACCCAACGGACCAGCTTCAGCCTCCTCAGGGACCAAGGAACATGAAGGAAGTGAAATGGAGGGATGGGGCTTGGCTTGGAGCTACACTCCCGAGCAGAGGAATACGCTGAGGAACATGATGAACAGTAAGCGCAGCCACTGTTCATCACGTTCAGATTTCTCTTTTATCCTAGCCGTTGATCAGTCAATCTAAGCCATTGATTCTTGATCTAATGGGGAAAGCTTAATTTTGGGGTTTAAGGAGAATTAGGGTTTGTGGAGTATGGTTGATCTAGATCGGGCTTGAGTTGGGTCTTGTCTTCAATGTGGACTTGATCAATTGGGGCAATCTTAGCTCGATTCGATCACGGTTGAGCTCAATCTTAGTTTAATTTGAGCCTTACAATCGATCAAATTTAATTAATGCAAATTAGCCATTAAATCACAAAAATTATAATAAATCATCCAATTATGCAACATATCACAAATATAATCAATTCGATTCATTAAACAATTTATTGTCATACAAGAATCCAAAAATGAATCAATAAAGTGCATACAAACCCTAACTCATCAGGCTAGAATCCTAATACGATGATATAAGAGAATACCATACTGTTCTCTGAGTAGTAGGTTGTCACTGAAGGTATACGCAAATCACTGAGTTTTGTACTAGGGAATTGCTGCATTGTTAAAAGCCATGGGTGAACGGAGAGTTCAAGACAAGTAGAGGAAAGAAAAGAAATGGGTCCAATTAGATCTACAGTTGTTGTCGAGTGCTTTAGATACTAGGTATGTTGATAGTCTTTTATACCATGCCTTAGGTGCTTGTTTTAACCCATATAAGGCTTTCTTGAGTTTGAAGATATGTTTTGGATCGTCTTATCTTCAAACTCAGGAGGTTGACCTATATAGAGTTTTGCTTTAATAAACCCGTTCAAGAATGCAAACTTTACGTCCACTGGTAGAGCATAAATCTTTTATGAACCACGTAGGCTAATAACATTCTAATGGATCCAAATCTAGCTATGGGTGCATAGGTTTCGTCGTAATCTAGTCCCTCTACTTGGTTAAATCGTTTAGCTACTAACCTAGCTTTATTTTTTTACAACTTCTCCTTTTTCATCTGTTTTGTTTCTAAATACTCATTTGGTTTCTATGAAAGATTTATTGTCCGGCAAGGAAACTAAGTCTCATACTTGGTTTCTTTCAAATTGTGATAGTTCCTCTTGCATTGCTATTATCCAGTTAGGGTCAAGTAGGGCTTCTTCTATAATTTTTGGTTCAATGTTGAATATTAGTGCTATTTGGTTCAGATTTCTATAGGCTGAGCCTTAGTTCAAACCCCTACAGTAGGATCATCCAAAATTTAATCAGGTTAGTGATTGACTCTTAGTCTAGGTGCTTTTGTAGTATCAGGTTCGGTTAGGTTTGGGTCAATCCTATCTTCTGGTTCGATTATATTTGCGTTATGTTGAATTTCTTCTTCTTGATTTTTTAGATTATTAATTTGTTCATTAGGATGATTATTGTTATTTTTTTCATCAAATATTATGTTTGTGTTGTCTTCAACTTTTAGGGTATCTTGATTATAGACCCTATATGTCCTGCTAGTTGTTGAGTATCCTAGGGATATTCCTTTGGTGGTTTTGGCTGCAAATTTCTCTAAGTAATCTTTTGTGTTAAGTATATATACTTACATTCAAATACTTTTAAGTAATTCAAGTTGGGTATCTTGTCATAATATATTTCATAGGTTGTTTTATTATGGCATTTATTAATTAATATTCTATTTTTGTATATAACAGGTTGTACTTATTGTCTCAGTCCAAAATTTATTGGTTAGGTTGTACATATTCATTTAACATTGTCCTGGCTGCTTTTTATAGGGTTCTATTTTTTCTTTCAACTATTCTATTTTGTTGTGATATTCTAGGGCATGAAAACTCATGTGGTATCCATTAACTTGATAAAACTCATTAAATCTAGCATTTTCAAACTCTCCACCATGGCCACTTTGTATTCTTTTAATTTTTAGGTCCTTTGTATTTTCTATAAGTTTGCATAAATTTATGAATTTTTTATAAGTTTCATCCTTAGATTTTAAAAAAATTTCCCAAGTGTACCTAGAGTAATCATCTATTATTACTAAGTAGTACTGATTTCCACTTAATGATTTAGCCCCATATGAATCAAAGAGGTCTAAGTGTAATAATTCAAGTATGGAATTTGTTTGGTTCAAGTTGGTTATTTTGTGGGTTGACTTAGTTTATTTACCTTGTTGACAAGCATTACAAATTATGTTTTCTAAGGTGATTAACTTTGGTAGAGCCTTAACTAAGCCATTTTGACTCATCTTTGAGATGAGTCTAACATAAGTGTGACCCAATTTCCTATGCCACAACTTGATTTTCTCTTGTTGTGTCAATAGACATTTAGTTGAGGAGCTTGGTAGGTCAATTTTATATATGTTATTTTTTTCTAATTCCCTTAAGCATAATTTTAGGATTTTTTATGTTCTCAATTATGCACTTTGTTTTAGTAAACTTAACTAAATATCTAGCATCACACAATTGACTAATACTTAACAAATTGAACTCAAATTGATCTACTAAAAGTACTTTGCGAATAATGAAGTTTGAGTCTAGTTCAATGTTACCTGTTTTGATTATCTTAAGTTTTTCGTTATTTTTGAAGGCAACAGATCCTAATTTCTTGAACTTTAATTTTATAAATTTTGATCTGTCTCCAGTTATGTGTCTAAAGCATCCACTATCTAACTTCCAATGGTCTGAATCTTTGTGTTCCTACACATAAGATACTTGGTTAGGATCCATTGTGGAGTTAAAGAGTAGATAAGTCTTACTTAGCTTCCATCTCACCCATTTCTAGATTATCAAACAATTAATCCTATGAGTTGTGTGAAATAGTTTTTAATTTTTATCTTGATTAATTGAATTATGATTTTCTAAGATTTGTTTAACATTGAATTAGATTCAAGTTTAACCATTTGACTAATTAAGTGTGTATTTCAAGAATCAGCTTCTAAGTAATGGCGAGGTATAGGGGCCTTCTTGGGTATTGAAATAACGACCACCTTCTAAGACAAAGCTAGTCGAGAAATTATATACTTAGCTAATCTAAGAAAAAATTTTAGTCTAACTAGTCTAGGGTTTGGTGAGGTAGCTTCAGATAGTTCTACTTAGCTAAATAAATCAAATAGGATATTGCTTACCCCATTTGACCACTTATACTATGTTTTTTTAACATACTATCATCTCACCCCACCCTGGTACTAGGTTGAGCAAGTATTAATCAAATCTGTTTCTTAACTAGCCTAGGTTCAATCTAAGTATAAAAAAATAAAATAACAGAGATAAAAAAAATAAAAGCAAATAATTTTATCTAACATGGATAGTTTTGGATCACTTTGAATCGTGACCCTTATTGGGTCTGATCAAATACTGTATTTGATCCTTGGGAATCCAATAGTGGTTCAGTCCAACTAGATCGGTCAGGTTAGACTTAAGAACCCATGATTGGACTCGGGATTTTTTAGGTCGATTAACCAAAGATAAGTAAGATTTATGTCGGACTTTGAGTCCAAGCTCAGATCTATTGTACACAACTCAATACTTGAAGCCCGAAGTAAACTTTTTTAAAGATCTTTTCAGGTTGTCAATTTGAAGTTTCAGATTGAAATTTTCTTCCTCAAGTTTGACTTGAGTTGAACTTTCAACCTGAACATTTTCAATTGGTGGGTTGATATTAACTTTCTCCTTGAGGAGTGCTACCTCCTTTTGGAGAGAGTCAATTTGGGTATTGGACTTTGTCAGTTTCTTAATCAAGAAATAAATTAAAGAATATAATTTTTTTGTTAGGTTAGTACTTACAGAGCTATTGGGATCATCTAAACTGGATACGGATCTATGGCTCGAATTTGATTATGCTTCTGACTCCATGTCTGATTTGGTCTCGGTCTCCGCAACTTCTTCTCTTTCTGGGAGAGCTAGGAAGCTTGTGTTTACTTCCTCCTCTGAGTCTTCTGAGGAGGACTCATCCTAGGTGGCTTTGAGTGCTTTCTTCTTTGACTTGCGCTCCTTGTTTTGGTTTAGGAAATTTGCTTTCCCCTTCTCCTTGCAGCCGTAGCAGGTGAGTTATATCTTGTTGATCGGCGTTTTAGTTAAGATTGCCTTTTGGACCATCTTCTTCATTTCTAATCTTCGAACTCCGCGCTAGGTTAAGTAGTTTGGTAGTAACTTCATTGTTGCTTTTTGAACCCGATGAATCTTTGGATTCTTCTTCAGCTTGTCGTCTAGATTTTCTTTCCTTTGTTTAACCTGTAATAAGATCAATTCCTTTCTCGACAGGATTGGTGTTAGTTTGTTCGTGCAACTCGAATTCAGAAAAGAGTTCATCCAATTTAATTTTTGAAAGGTCCCCGGAGACCTTATACGCATCAACCATTAATTCCCACAATGTACTCCTGGGGAATGCTTTCAATACGTATCTTATAATGTCTCAGTTCTCCATGGGTTGTCCTATGGCATGGAGTCCTTTGAGTAGGTTCTGAATCTGTGTGTATAGCCCACTTGCGGATTCATCTTTTTGCATCTTAATATATTGTATAATTTGTTAAGTAGAATGTCGCACTTGCTCACTTTAGTATTTGATGTCCCTTCATGAAGCTCGATAAGTTTATCCCATAAGTCTTTTGCGCTTATGAATGAACCAACCTAGTTGAGCTCTTCCTTGGTTAAGCCACATTGGAGCGTCTGGGTTGCCTTAGCGTCAGCCTCAATCTTTTGCTTTATGGTTGCGTCCTATTTATCACATGGCTGCTGAATGTTATCATTGTCTGTGGGAATTGTGAATCCTGTCTGGATTACAATCCACATTTTCACTTGTGTTTTAATGTGATACTCCATTCTACCTTTCCAATAGATGAAGTCTTCCCCAGAGAACAGTGGTAGTATGATAGTGCTATAGCTTTTCTGATGGACCATTTATCTTGCACACACAAAAAATAAAAGAATGTACCAAGACTTGGTCTTGAATTAGTAGTGCGGAAGAAAATTAAAAATAGAAAAATTAGAATAAAAAAATAAAATAAAAAAAATGGTCGATTAGTGGTTGTACTAAAATCCAGCACCTCTCGCTCTAATACCAATTGTAGGATCGAGTAAGAGTGCTAAAGAGGGGTGAATAGCATTGTTTTGCATTTTCACTCTTTTATGAATCTTGCGTTTTCACAAAAATGTAGCAAAAGAATAAAAGTGAACATATTTATTTTTACTTGGTTTATAACCACATGGTAGCTACTCCAAAGCCCACGATTAATGATCATTTTCGACGGACAATTCACTATAATAACTCCCCTCTTACGAGAAAGAGTTTATCACTTTTGCAAATAAGTTAGGATCGATAAACTTATATCATCCTAAGAATTTAAGTACAGAAAGCTAGACAGAATTTACCGACTTAAAGTAGTAATAAATTTGCAGTAGTCAATGCAGTTGCTCGACGTTATGACGACATTCTGGATCAAAGATTTGTGCGCAAGAGGTCGTCATAGAAGCATCTTGAATTGATGCTAGGGGTTCCCCCCTCGTAGTTGCTTATAAGGCTTGATTCAAGCGCTAGAAGTCTTTTCGGGCACCTCTACGTCATCCTGTCGATCCACTTTCGATACTGATTCAGCATCTTCCGGGCGCTTGCCTGTACGCTGACATGGAGTTTGCTGGATCAACATTGACTCCACAACGCCTTATCTAGATCCAGGTGCCTGAAACCTCTCTGGGTGCCTAGAGGTTGAGGTGTCCTGACTATTGAGACTCTGCCATCTCATCTGCCTCGTTGGCCCATTTAGTTGGCGTCCGATTGCTTGGATACCATTCGGGCATTTGGACTGTCCGATCGCTTGGATTCAAATAAGAGCGCCTAAAACACAAAGTTTTAGCCCCTCCTTTCCTATATTACAAGTTAGTTCAAAATCAAAAGATAATAAGAAGGATAACAGTTTTGTAAACTATTTGGTCTTGACTTTAGGTTTCCATTGAAACTCTAGGTCAGACCAACGCCTACTATTTCTCTTACCGAGAAAGCATCCTCACCCACTCCACTTGGGAGGATTTACCTTTTGCTAACCAGGTTCTTCAAACTTGTTGGACTTTTGCTCAGCCTTAATCCTCGATCCTTAGGTCTTCCACTGCTAGACGTCCGATCCTCCAAATCCACCTAGACTTCCCGCCTGGTATTTTGATCTGCCAAGACTTCTTACCTAGTCCTCCTAACTAGAACTTTCTTGTCCAGCCCTCCAAATCAGGTCTTCCGTCCAATCCTCCAGATCATGACTTCTTTTGCCTAGCCACAACTAGGTCTTCCTTTGCCTAGCCGCAATTAGGATTTTTCTATGTTACCTGCATACTTAATTTAGCTCATTAGATCACTTCTCTAACTTAACTTGAACTCTTTGCCATTATTACAACTCAGGTTCGATCATCCGGTGATCCCTGCACCAACATAGTAGATATTTTTACTAAACCTGTAGTAGAAGCAAAATTTAGTACACTAAGAAGAAGACTTGGATTATGCATAATTTAATAAGTAACAAATATTGTATTTGAACATCAATAGGAAAAGTACAAGTGATAGTTGTCAATTTCTAAGCCAATCTTTAATTAGTTGGAATAGTAAAAAATAATATTATATTACTTTATCTACTACCGAAGTTGAATATATTACAATGGGTGGATGTGTAGCTCAATTATTATCGATGATGCACACCTTAAGAGATTATGGATTTGATCATAAAAAGGCTCAAGTCTTAATTGATAACATTAGTTCAATAACTTAACTAAAATCTTGTACATCATTTTATGATCAAGCATATAGAAGTTAAACATCATTTTGTTAGAGATCACACAACAAATGAAAATATTAAACTTAAATATGTTGAATCTAAATCTAACATACCAGATACTTTTAATAAACCTTTAGTAGAAACGGAATTTAGTACACTAAGAAGAAGACTTGGATTATGCATAGTTGAATAAGTAACAAATCTTTAACTCTTGGTTTGACTTGTTTTGACTTGTTTTGACTTATCTAATTTCATGTTGACTTAGTTGACTATGTAGTGAAACTATTTCAAATTAAATTTAAGTTTAATTTTTGATGTATAAACTCATAGTTTGACTTATATTGACTTGTAAGCTTGTTTATGCTATTTTATCTTACTTCAAGTCTTACTTGTCTACTTAATTATTTCATGTCTTACTTGGCTCGATCACTTATCTATTCTACCTGTCTTGCTTAAAAGCTTAATTGTTTTGCTTAAAACTTATTTGTTTAAAGTTATTTTTTTTTTAATTTATGCTTACTTAAATGTTTGCATGTACACTATGCATGTTTTCTTGATTATCTTGCTTACTTACTAAGTTTAAGCTCTGCTAAACTTAACTATTTTCAAAGCTCATAGTTACTTAATCTTTTTAACCATACTTTTATGACTCTATCTTTAGAAAATAGAAAAGCTCTGCTTAACTTAATTTATTTTCAAACATCAATTATTTTTAACCTCTTTGTTTCCTATTTTTTTATGTGTCAAGAAGGGAGAGAGAAATGCTTAAGTTATGAAAAATTTTAAGTTATTATTAGAAAAGTTTAAGTTATGAAAAAGCTTAAGTTATTACTCTTTTCTTTTTTGATTATATAAATTTTCTCAATAAGGTTGCTTATATTAAGGGGAGAGAATCTATTCGAATGTATTCAAAATATTACTTAATGCTTGATGCATGATTTCATATATTCTTCTATATTTTTATCATATATGATTGTATTAATTATTTCTTTAAACCACTATTTTAATTAATTTTGAACTAAATTTTCATATATTAAAAAGGGGAGATTATTGATGTTGATCTGGACAGGATGCAAAGTTCTAGTTGGGAACCAGGCAATAGTTAAAGACCTAATAGGACTAGGCAATGACAAAGTCTTGGTTAGGAATCAGATAACAGAAAGATCTAGTGGGGACTAAGCAATGGAAGATCTAGTAGAGAACTAGGCAAGACAGACCTAGTTGGGAACTAGGTAAAGTCTATGGAAGTCAACAGCTGAAGATTTGATAGTCAAAGTTTCGATGGATCAGTTATGAGTTGAACATCTACCAAAGTCCAAGCAATGGAAGTAAGGTTTCAAGCAACGGATGTTGTTCGAAACTTACTTAAAGTACTACTACTCTTTCTTATTAACTTGATGTTGCATGGAGCTGCTTGACAGTTTTAGGTGATCGAATGAGATCTGGACGACCAGCTCGGGATAAGTCTCAATTGACGGAGTTGAGAATTCCCAAGCAATTAGAGAGAGGTGTAGGTGACTATGGTGGTCCGGGTGATCGGAGAAGCTTCGAGGCGACCGACGAGAGCGTGATCCAATAATCCGAAGGAGATGGTCAAGATAGACATTTGACCATGTCCAAGCACCCGAAGGGAGTCTATGTAATCGAAGTCCACTGAAATATTATCGATGGAGATAAAAAGTTTATAGTCACATCAGCATACTCCAAACGATCAGAGAGACTTCCAGTCAATCAGAATAGTATCATGTCAGCTTCAATAAGAGCTCTATAAAAGGAGGCTCGAGGCAGTGTTTTGGAACATAAATTTTTCTGATACTCCATTCATTGTGCTAACATGATGTGTGTGCGCTCTTCAAAGTTCAAAAAGGTAACTAGGGCTTGTAATCTCTCTCTTTTAGTTGTGTTACATTCTTTGTTGTTGTGTTAACTTTGTGATTCTTGTTAAAGGCTTTCTCTACCTCCAGAATTTTTCTGGAAAAGGAGATATTTAATAAGAATCCTAATTTTTATTTAATTAGAACTTGCTTATTAATCTTGTTTAAATCTTCTATTAGATATTATATGTTAATTATGCTAAGTGCTTTATTAAATCTTGCATGCTAGTCTTGTTAAGTGTTTTGCTAGATATTGCATGTTTGGTTTAGAATTTAATTAATTTCATTTAATTAAGTTAGGATTTAATTTACTTATTTTCTATTGCATACTGTGTATATTGGTTTAGAAGTTTTTATCTATTAACTCTTAAAATTTATTTACACTATCCACCTAGAGGAGAGGGGGAGGGGGGGGGGGGGGGGGGGGGGGGGGGGGGGGGGGGGGGGGGGGTGGGGGGGTGTGG
>JAOBBC010052868.1:0-11721 GCA_025388495.1 Curcuma longa
ATTTTTGAGACTTTCCAAAAGACATTGTTGGTGCAATGTCTAGAGGGAGTAGAGCTTTAAAATTGTTGGTGCAATAATTTTAGGGGGAGTAGGGCTTTAGGGGGAGTGTACCCCTCAATGGACAAATTTTATATTACATATTCCAAAGGGATGAGGTTCTTGCTTGGATATTTGCCCTAGCTTTTGTTCGTTTCTGCCTCCTTATGGAAATATTATCTTTTTGGTGTTTGTCAAAAAAGGAGAAGAAATGAGTTGGTTTAAGTTAGAACTTATATGTTCTTATGTTTTTATTATCCATGCTTATCGTCTTATGCTTCATGCTTCATGATTATGGTTTTTGCTGAAATTATATCTTGTCATGTTAAAGATCTAACTTAAATAAGTTTTTGCCAAACATCAAAAAGGGGGAGATTGTTGGTGCAATCTTGCCCCAAGTATTAGTTGGTTTTAATGTTTGGCTAAATGAGTTTAAGTTAGACAATGTTGGTGATCTAACATGTGTGATTTGAGTAAACAGGAAAGTCCAAGTTTGAAGTATTAGCAAATAGTGAAGTCCCTGGAGGTACGACCTCTTAGCAAATGGTGAAGTCCCGGAGGTGCGGCCTCTTGGCAAATGGTGAAGTCCCGGACGTGCGCCTCTTGGCAAAAGGAAGGCTTAGTATGATGAAGCTGAGGGATACATCTCAAGCAAGTGCAAGGATGGGTACGAGGCTTGTAGAAGATGTTTGAAGGTGTGAGTCAAGGCTAAGGGATGAAGAAGGATGCTGAAAGGTAATTTTCAGCTTCACCAGTTGACTGGGACTAACATCAACCGACTGGTGTTCTGATCCAAAACACACAGAGAGTTTGGTTGAGTGAAAGACACTGACCAGTTGATTGATCAGTCGACTAACTAGTTGACCAATCGACTGATGGAGCCATCAGTCGACTGATATTTAAACTTTGGGCCGACAGCTGAAGAAATAACTCAATCTACAGTAGCCGTTGAAGTCCACCGTCGACTGGTCCTTGAGGCAATCGACTAGCATCGTAAAAAACATAAAAAGACATATTCAAGATTGAAGACGGGATAGTTTTCATTTTTCTCTTATCTCTGTATGATTTTCAAGCTTTGTCTTTCAAACTCTTCCTCTAATCTTCTCTATACATCTGTAAGAGGAAGAGATCATTTGTAAAGGTTTCTCCTCCTTCAAAGAGTACTTTGAGAAGGAGAAGGTTCATATTGGAACGGTTGCTCTGTGTGTATGTGAATCCTTGGATTAGTCACCTCGTAGAGGTGGATACCAAGTAAATCAAACGGGTTAGCATTGTTTACTTTTGATCTTGTCTTTGTCTTGTGCTTCTGCTAATGATTTTGTAAGCAAAGAGCGAAAGTTACTATTCATCCCGCTCTAGCAAACACAACGGTGCCAACACTTTCAACTTATTGTATCATAATTTAAATGAATATGTACCCAGACTGAGACCCAGAATCATCCTGGTCTATCTGGTAGCTGGCATCAGTATACCCACGTGTAACCATATCATCTTTTCCATGTACCAAGATCAAATTCTTATTTCCTCGCAAGTACTTTAAGAATTATCTCGATAGCCGCCCAATGATCCATTCCTAGATCTGACCGGTATCTGCTCGTGATACTCAGAACATATGACACGTCGGGCCTAGTACACATCATAATATACATGATTGATCCTATTACCGAAGCATAAGGAATCTAACTCATGTAAATCCTCTTGTCTTTTGTCCATAGACACATAGACTTCGAAAGGTGTAATCTTTCTTGGACTCAAGCATGCTAAACCACTTTTAGCACCTTGTCTATATGTGTAGACTGCGAAAGACCAAATAACCTCTTCGATCTATCTCTATAGATCTTAATCTGGGGATTTAGGTCGCTTCTCTTATGTCTTTCATGGAGAACGTTTGACTAACCATGGTTTGACTAACTTCAGAACGAGCATACCGTTTCCTATTATTAATATGTTATTAACATATAATTACAGGAATTCGATCACACTCCCACTAACCTCTTTATACACAAAAGGTTCATCAGATTTTGTGAGAAATCAAATTCTTTGATTGCCTCATCAAAATGCATATTCCACCAAGTTCCAAATTTGGCATTAATGAAATCCATTTCTGACTTCATAGTTGTAAGTCATTTATCCCTTTCTGAACTTTTTAGAACTTCTTCATGATTAGTAGTTTATTCGTGCTCGACGAGTAACACGTAATCTGATTCACTTACAAGAAATCTATATTTTTTTAGAATATTACGTGTCCTATTGGATCCATGAAGAGGTTGTGTCACAATAGGTTAAGCCGATAGCTCATCACAATGAGCAATCGGTTGTGGTTCGTGACTAGGTGTCTCATTAATGTCTATTTGAGTCTCTTGAACTTCATGAAGTTCTAACTCAGCTCCCACTATTTCCTACAAGAGAAGCTCTTTCAGGATTACGGTACGACATGAAACAAACGCTTTTGTTCCATGGGAGACTATAATTGGTAACTCCTCATTTCCTTAGGGTATCCAATAGCCATTTATCAGATTTAGCCTCCAGTTGATATGATACAGTCCTCTTCACGTAAGCAGGATAACCTCATATTTTCAAGTAAGATGAACAAGGTTTTACTATTCCATATCTCGTATAGAGTAGTAGAGACCACCTTGGTCGAGACTTTGTTTAACAATTAAACAGTTGTCTCAAGTGCGTTGCCTAAAATGTTCTTGAAAATTGCATGATTTATCCTTAACCTTTACCATATCCAAAAAGGTTCGATTTCGCCTATCAATACGTCGTTATGCATGGGCGTATACGGCGGAGTCCACTGAGGCAATATTCCATTGTCTCTCATATAATCTTGAAACTCTTGACTTAAGTATTCACCACCTCAATCGGATCAAAGTGTTCTAATACTCCTGTCAAGTTGTTTTCTACTTCAATTCTGAATTCTTTGTACCATTCAAAGATTTTAGATTTGTATTTCATTAAATATAATTACCCGAATCATGAACGATCATCGATAAAAAGTAATGTAGTAGTTATAACCTCCTCATATTTGAGTTAACATTGGACCCGACACATCGATATGTGTAAGGCCAAATAACTCTCCCACTTGTTCACCCTTTTTGGTAAAAATGTAACTTAATCATCTTGCATATAAAGCATGATTCACATATATCAAATGAATGTAATTCAAATTATTCCAAACTATCAACTGTTTGAAGTTTGGTCATGTGTTTTTTGCTTATATAGTCAAGACGATAATTCAGCGAGTATGAGGTTAATTGATTATCTTTCAAGCGTGCTTGATATTTGTTTCGATATTGAATGCCTTGTTGGAAATATCTAACATGTAGACACTATTACTTAATGTTTCGGTCTCATAAAGAATACTATTCCAAATTAGGTAATAACAATTATTGTCTAAAATCAAATAGAACTCCTTTCTATTTAAAACAAGAAATAGAAAGGATATTCTTTATTAAAACCAAATATAGTTATAATTTCTAAACAAGAAATAGAAAGGATATTCCTTAGGCTCTATGTTATCACGTATATAAGAGCCGCACCTAGTATCCAATACTCGAGTGCATAAAAAAAGAGTATAACATTCAATTACGAAATTACCACAAGCGGAAGAGACATCAGATGTCTACTTTTCTTTTATGGACTCTAGATAAAATTTATAATTTCAGATTTTGAGAACAATTCTCAAATTTCTATACCAATCCTAAAGGTTAGGGTCAGTCAAATTATTGGTATTCTAAATTATGCATAATAAAAGGTAATATGTATAATCAATTAAATCTAAACATACAATCAATTAAATAAGAGAGATGATTTGTAATGTATTTACATACATTAATTAATCTCATTTATTTTACAAATTCAAAAGCTCTTACTTTGAATTCGGGAGATTGTAGGTATTCTCCAAATGAGTTGATATCCATTAATAGATAAAATTAACTTTGGAGAGAGTCCAACAAGCATTTTAGCTATAAAAGTAGGTATCATATACCGATTATGTATCACGTATACATAATTATCACATTATACTATCAACTAATTGAATGATCGCATAAATATCAGGTTGTTAACAATTAACACATATACATCGTATGTATAACACTCGACTTTACCTCTATCCGCATTGACCTTGGAGAGAGTCCAACAAATCAACGCTTCAAGTTAAAGTCATCCCGATAATCGTGAGATCATATCTCGATGGTTCTAACATGTTTAATTTCAGGCCGGGCTTGGAGAGAGTCCAACAACCCAAACAAGAAATTAAACTCTGGTTCTAACTATATTATCGAAAGGTGTTAACTTTAATTATTTATAAGGGATTTCAGGTCTCATCCTCTTTTCATGTAAACAATTAAAATTATCTATATGACATGACAATAAATGACATGACATAATTAATGAAACTAATCATGGTAAACTAAACTATATGACATAGCATAATTAATGTAACTAATTATGATTATTTTCAGCCATTGTTGTCGTAAATCTAATTTAATAAAACATGATAAAGAATCTGATTTCACAAATCAAGATTCTTTAATTAGATTAGGAAATAAATCTCCTTATCTAATCACATATTTTATTTTTAGAAAATATAATCTTTAATTAAGAAAATCTAATTAATTATGAAATAAATTTCCTAATATGAAATTTTCTAACAAATTAAGAAATTTCTATAATTAGACATTCTGAATTAATTATAAAATACCTCTACTTTAATTAAAAAAATCTAATTAATTAGGAAATAAATTTCCTAATATAAAATTTTCTAACCAATTAGGAAAATTTCTATAATTAGAAATTCAAAATTAAAATATCTAAATTTTCTAAATTAAATTTATAATTAACTACTACGCGCAAAACCATTTTACACGTAGGTCTTGCACAACCTCGCTCTGATACCACTGTTTGCATGTGTTTACACGTTTCAAAAATGTGCTCAGCAGAAATAAAGAAATAATTAACTCTAATTATCATCACACACACATGCATAAACAAGAAATAACAAGTACAAGGCATGGTAGGAAATTAAAATTTTACTGAATAATAAAATTATTCTATGCATACCTTTTCGATGACATTTGAGCAAGATTGGCATCAATCGAGTGGTCTTTGTCGGAGTCCCACCTCTACTGTTGATCCACGCCAAGCTCCCGTCTAGATGGCTTCGAAAGCCATGAGTTGCGTTATCGTCTTCGGTACTAGCCGATGATTGATGACGATCAAATCGAGAGAAGCCTTATTCCGGAAATCATGCATCAACGTTTGTCGCGATTGTTTCGGGACTTTCTAACTATCACCGAGAATTGTATTCTTGATGTAGTTTTCAGTGGTCAACTATTGACCGCCTTGACGGACAAATAGTCGGAACGCTTCTGATAAAGATGAAATAATTTCCGAAAGCCTCGTAAGCTTCCGCGAAATCGACCAAAAAACTATCCAATGGTTGGAAACAATTTCCAACAATTGAATAACAAATCTTGAAAACCCTAATACAAATCCCTCCTTACGCGGCCAAAATAGGACATTTCCTATTTCTCTCTTACCGAACAATACAGAAAGGAAAGGGCTCTTTCTCTCCACATAGTCTTCTCTGGCAAGAACTCCGACGAGGCTTGTCTCCGACGATGATCTCTTCGTGCGACCAAAGCTCAGTGGGCGGTGTCTTCTCCTCTTCTCAGTAGATAGCGCTCGCACTCCTATCTTCTCCGGCCGAAGTAGAGGGCACTGTGCAATAGAAAAGTAGCGTCGGGGCACAACCACTGTGCTCGTGGAAACAGGATTTGCGGCGGTCGTCGCAAGGGCAAAGGGATGCTCAGTCAGCGACGTTCGCAAGAAGCAGGGCTCGGCCGGAATTGGGGACGGTGCTCGGTGAGGAAGAAGGAAAGCTCTAGCGGCGCTCGTGAGGACCAGAGCAAGTCCAACCCTCTAGCTAGGATTCTGCCGCCATCGGGAAGCCGCCATCTACGGTTTCTTCTCTAGCGCCGCTCGGTTCAAAGAGGAAGAATCTCTTTCACTCCACAATCTCCCTAGGTGTGGTCAACGAGGAGAGCCGGCAGTGGTGGAGAATTGAGGTGCGTGGCATGGGAAGAACCTTGGCGACTTTAGGTTTTCGGGGCAACCACACGACGGCGCTGCGCATAGGAGAGGAAGAAGATCTACAGGCAAAATCACCAGCCCTTCATTGTTGAGAAGCTACAGTATTTAACCGGATGGATTAGGTTTAAACCTAATCAACCCCGATTAGGATTTTTAAGGCTAATCGATTTAGTTTAGACCCATCACTATAGCAATCGGGTTCAAACATAGATTCGCTTAGTTCAATAATCAAACGACATCCGATTTGATCCAAATCAATTTTGTTCATTTTGTCTTTACAAGATGAAACTTCTCATCGCATCCATTCTGCCAACACCTCTTCCATCATGAACCAAACCAATTTGGTTGAAAGTTGAATTATTTGGTTCGCTAACCAAACGAACTCTGATTTGAACAAAATTAGTTTCGTTCATTTCGTGTTCATAATATAAGCTCCATCATATTATCCTTTGTCCGGTCCAACCAAACTTTATTTCTCTCATTCTGAGAATCCAATTCTTAAACTTGTTTTAAGTCCTTCGAAGAACTTGTAGTGCGTGTGACCCAATAGGTTTCCGGTTATGTTGGTCGTCCGTAATTAACCGTTAATCATGAGTGGTACCTAGTAGTACATCATGATCCCCAATTGATTGGAAAATCAACGATTGATTCCAGAATATCTTCTAAACCTTTCAGCAGCTAAACTGAATCATTCCCCGTTCCTTTCACCATCTTATACCCGCTTGGTTCAGGACATGGTCTATGTGTCGGTCCCCACTAGGATGACTACGTCACACTTAGCCCAAGCTACTTTCTTATCCTGTGCATTCAAGTAACTTGTACATGTGTCCAAGAGTACCGTATTCTTAACATGTAATGCTTTGGCCAAAGACTTTTAGTAACAATCCTGATAAGCAGCCGTAAAGTATACGTTTCCTTTTCTAAAGAGTGGTCAATTCTCTGCGGGCTATTCAAACACCTTTGGACACTTCATCTTATACCCAATCATCTCTGGTCCACACCTTCTTGGAGATCCTTGCTTAAGATGTCAAAGTATAAGCCTCCGTGACCAAGGTGACTTGAATACAGCAAGTCAAAGGAAATTCGCACTTAAGCTGTACTGAGATCTTCATTGACATATATATCAAACCATATGAAGTCTCAAAGCAAGTCACTCCAATGAACTGGCTACCTTTAACTAGCATCCACGTTTAACTCTCAACATCCAATGTCGACAGCAGTGAGATCAACTACTTGGCTAACCAAGGAGTTCAAAGCATGCTAGTCTCGACAAAATCGATGACGTACGTACTCATCAATTCCTCGACTAGGGATAATTTCAATACATTCATAATTACACGTGTAGAGATGCTCACTAGTTGTGATCCATTCACAAACTCTCTCACGCTACGAATCGTATTGCAGACATTCAGTATTCGAGTTTAAGATCCACTCAAACACATATGGAATGTGCACTCAAATAGTTAATTACTATTTATCTAATAAATAGTATAATCGTAAGGTGATTACCTTAGGACACCTCTCAAATTTAATAATATATCCCCCTCAACCAAGTAACTGTATCTGTTGCAAAAAGGACACCATATAAAGGGCAAGAATTCACTGGCTTAATTGCTTAATTACGGTCTGCAACCTTTGTGGACCATACTACTTCAAGAAGGAGGTACTTGCAGCTCCTGTTGCACCTGCTCCATTTTTTTCCTCAAAACTTAATTCATGAACAACACTACTTTATATCTTGGTGCAAAGGGGAAATCGATAGATTGCAGAAGAAAGTTGTATATTACAAAGCCCAATATAAAGAACTATTATTGGAGAAGGAATTATCTCCAAGGGTCATGGGAAAATTGTATGTATAAGGAATTCTGAATATGTTTCACCGATGAACATCCTTCCTTGTTTAAGCTTCATTCTGGCAGTCTGTTGGGAATTGATTCCACTAAATTGCACCACAAAAGGATTTTCTTCCAGAGCTTCTTTTGGAACTGAGTTTTGTCAACGCAGCAGGTTAATGCACAAGTATCCAGAATAGCCTTTAATGCAAATATTGGAGATCCAGGGATTTCTATTTCAACTTTCAGATTATATAACATATTTTTTACTAACCTTGGCCCTTTTATTTCCTAGGTCACTATTATGCGTCTTGTTGTTTCCTCAAAGAGCATATCAGTAGTTTCAGTTACTTCATCGCTCATCAGTTCTTTTCCTTTGTCAAGAGTGTCAAACGTACAAGGAGTTGTGGACTACCTTACTAGCCATGGTGTACGTGCTCTACCTGGACGGAGATATTCGACCATTGCCTTACAAGGCTTAAATTGGGTCATTAGGCTCGCACGAGTCAATATTCCTATGCAACCATCAAAGGTGAGTAGCAAAAACTTAATGGATGGTAGAATATCCTTAAGCTTCAGCAATTATGCAGCTGCACAATCAGTAAGACCTCCTCACTATGATGAAAAGGACGCAAAATAGAGACCAATGAGGAAGAAATAAGGTCTCAAGCCATGGATGTCTTGATAGAGGAGGACCAAGAAGATTATTTCGACAGAAAGTTGATGGCACACCTTGAACATGTAACAGTTGTCATGATCCATAAATGTTCTTCAACTGCTATTATGCCAGAAAGAAAATCAACTGGTGCTGCAGGACTTGATTTAGCGGCTGAAAAAGATTGTATAATAGAGCCCAGAAAACGAGGCTTGGTTTCAACAAGACTTAGCCTGGAAATTCCTTGGGGATCATACGGTCGCATAGCAGCTAGATCAAGAGTAGCATGGAAATTGGGTCTTGATATTGGGTCTGGTGTTATTGACTATGATTATCGTGGGGAAATTATGATTATGGTTTTCAATCATTCAAACACCATGGTCCATATTCACCAGGGGGACTGCATTGCTTAAATTATTTTTGAACAAATTATCATCTCAGATATTTATCAAGTACCAGAACTATCCCAGACCCAGTAAGGAGATAATGGGTTTGGTTTCACATCTCAACCACCAGCTATCTTCAACAAACTACTACCAAAAGAAAAAGAAAAAGCAACACTGATGAAGTTCCAAAAACAAGACTAGATTACATTATACTACAGGAATTGTATGATTCAAAACAAAGAGGTCGTCATATAATCTCAGTTCTGTAGGATCGAGAAAACATGCTAGAGGGGGGTGAATAGCATGTTTACGCTTTTTTTTATTTAAATACACGGAAGCAAAAATCCGGAAGTGAAAGAATACGTATAAAGGAAAGATAAAAAAGAAAAGGTGCATTCTTTGTTTTTACTTGGTTCACAGCCCAGAGCTGCTACTCCAAGGCCCATGGTCCTTGACCGTTTACTGCGGGCAATCTACTAAATCAACTTGCCCCTTACGGTAGCAAGTTAGCGATTACAAAAATTTAATTCGAATTTGGCAACAGTAAAATAAAATTACACTTGAACTATCGCTACCAAAATCGAAGTCGGATCATGTTGGATCTTCAAAATCTGGCAAACTTGGCGTAGCGATGGCTTTTGTGATGCTCGGGATCAAGTAGGGCACCGACGTCATGAGAGTAGCATGGAGGTATCAAAAGAATGGTTGTGTTTGGGCTGTTGCTCGTGCATCTCTTTTATATTGCACTCGAGTTGACTCAATCCAGATCTCGAGTCGACTCGAGTCTGACGTGGCTTCATACCGATAGCTTTTCCTTTCCTGCTCGTTATCTGCTGTCTGAGTCGACTCGGGTCATCATCTAAGTCGACTCCAGTCCGATGTGGAGTCTTCCGGCTAAAGTTTGACTTTGAGTTGACTCCCAAGCCACCTTGAGTCGACTCAAGTCGATTTGGCGGAAAACCGGTGGCGCTGACTTCCGAAGGGTGACTGACTAAGCTTGAGTCGACTTGAGCCTATGCCTGAGTCGACTTCAACAATAAAACTTAGCCAGTTTTGCCCAAAGTCTGCATTTTCTGATTTTTCCAATCCTACACAAATGTTAGGCAAATAACATGCAAAATAAATTTGTTAGAGTCAGTTCTTGGAACTTCCTCTGGGTCTTAACTTCAGGTCTCCAATGAGACCCCTAGGTTAGATCGACGTCTACTGTTCCTCTTGATAACGCGTCCTCACCCACTCCTCTCAGGAGAATTTACCTAATGCCAACCGAGCCCTCCTAACTCGTTGGACTTTTGCTCGACTCTGTCCTCGGCCCCCAGGATTTGTGTTGCGGCTCGATCCTCCCTGACCAGCGTCTTCTGCTGCGACTCGATCCTCCCCGATCAAGTCCAGTCTTCTACTGCAGCTTGATCCTCTTGACCAACCCAGACTTCTGCTACGGCGTGGTCCTCCAAACCAGCCTAGACTTCACCTGGTGCTTCGACTATGCCAAGACTTCTGCCTGATCCTCTAGATCAGGGCTTTCCAATGCCTAGCTTCCACTAGGACTTAGGTCAAACTTGTGCTCCCTGCACACTTAGATCAACTTTATTAGTCTAACATACACTTAACTTGAACCTAGTTCCATTATCAAAACTAATGTTCGATCTGCTGGTGCTCCCTGCACCAACAAGTTCTTGTTAATGATGAATCAACCCCCTCTCAGCAAGGAACTTCAAGGAGATGCACGCTCAAGGGCCTCTATACTCCGGTCCATAGAATCCTTGGAGGAAATATATTGCAAATAATTAATGAAATCATCCTCCAACTCAGTGGTTTCCTCCAAGGATTCTATGGACCAGAGTACAGAGGTCCCTGGGTGTGCATCTCCTGCATTCCAGCTGTTCGTCAACTTGTTTGGTAATAGGGTACCAATCTGACCACCAGTTATCGGAGGAGCTCCACATTTGGCACAACTTTTGCTTTGATGCATGTAGCAATTGTAGCTACTCTAGTACTGTAACGACTTGTTTTGAGGCTTGTTGTTGAAGTTCGTGTCGCCTTCGCCTAATTTCTCCTTCCTCTTGTAGGGAGATGCCTTTTTCCATTCGTTGACGTAGGTATTGCAATAGTCACTTGTATTCTTTAGTGAAACATTCAATGTTTATAGAATTTTGGTCATTTGTGTAACGACCTCCCTTCATACTTTCTTAAGCTTGATTCAATATATATTCATTAACATGCATAATTCTACAGCATGAACCATTATAGAGGGACGATAATCATCAAACATATATCCCAACCACCTATGGACAAGTAGTTTTTTTTCTTTTAAAAAAATATAAACAAATATACATGAATCAAGGTTTGAACCCTATACCTCTTACTACAAAATTATATTACTTACCACCACCGCACAATTGTATTTATTTAATCTTATCAGTCGACTGATACTATACCAGTGACTGCAACACAACTTATCACTCGACTGAAGTTTCTGTTCACTCGATCTCACCATGGCCAGTCGATTGGTGTATCTGAAATAAGTCTTTTAGAGCTGCTACTCAGATATTTACACCCCAAATACAATCCATAATACTTCTAACACATTACACAACATTCTTAGATAGTTCAATGACAAAATTGGTATGCATATAACATTAATCTATGCTCATATCATGTGCAGATCGAATAACACAATCTATCATACTCTAAACATGCAGAAGCAATTAGG